>JALIGW010000005.1:77385718-77560718 GCA_023053685.1 Diadophis punctatus similis | reverse complement strand
CACTGGGGTGTACAGCCTATCCTTATCCCTAGTTAAGACCTCCTCAGAATTAAGTACTGGAGAAATCATACAAATTGGAGCAATAGCAATAGCACTTTACTTATATACCGCTTCATAGTGCCTTACAGCCCTCTCTAAGCGGTTTACAGAGTTCAGCATATTGCCCCCAACAATCTGGGTCCTCATTTTACCCACCTCGAAAGGATGGAAGGCTGAGTCAACCTTGAGCCTAGTGGGATTTGAACAGCTGAACTGCTGAACTAGCAGTCAGCCTGCAGTCACAGCATTTAACCACTGCACCACTTCAGCAGACAAGAGATCTCTGTCCTCAGAAAAAGAAAAGGAAAAGGAGACATCTTTATTTACTGATGAGCCTTTCAACATCTAACTAGATGTAGCCGCCCAGAGTCCCCTGGGAGTTGGGGGGCATATAAATCCATTTAAATAAATAAATAAATAAATAAATAAATAAATAAATAAATAAATAAATAAATAAATAAATAAATAAATAAATAAATAAATAAATAAATAAATAAATAAATAAATAAATAAATAAATAAATAGATAGATCCTAGGAGCCATGGTGGTGCACTGGTTAGAATGCAGTATTGCAGGCTAACTCTGCTGACTGCCAGGAGTTCGATTCTCTCCAGCTCAAGGTTGACTCAGCCTTCCATCCTTCCGAGGTTGGCAAAATGAGGACCCAGATTGTTAGGGTCAATATGCTGACTCTGTAAACCACTTAGTGTAAAACACTATGAAGTGGTATATAAGTCTAAGTGCTATTGCTATCTTGCACCAATAAACGTCATGCCTCCGAATCAAGTTTAAAGTGCTGCATCTGTGTTGCAAGCAAATGCTCAACCTACTTTGAGGTCAAGGCTTTGGGAAACTTTGCAGGCTCTCTTCCAGTGAGTTTAGCTGGGAGGCCCTCAGACAGTAAAGGAGAGCTCAGACATGTGGCTGTTAGAGACCGCTGTCCATTGCCTCTTATTTCAGATCTCCTAGACCAGGGGTAGGCAAAGTTGGCTCTTCTATGACTCATGGACTTCAACTCCCAGAATTCCTGAGCTAGCATGATTGGCTCAGAAAGTCTGGGAGTTGAAGTCCATGAGTCATAGAAGAGCCAACTTTGCCTACTCCTGTCCTAGACTACCTCCAGAAGGCACACTTTTTTTTAGAAATTTGAACTCTTGTTTCCTCTGGAGTTACTGCATCTCATAATAAAGCCTGGGAAAAGAGACAGAATTTTAATAGTTTTCAAGCAGTCATTAAGTGGGAACAAAATAAATCTCTTTTATCCCATATTAATGCTCTTTATTTCATTCCCCTTACAGAAGAGTTTTATCTCAAAATGCTTTTTTTCTTCCTACTCTTTCTTCCCATTTTTATAAGAGACAGAGCAGGCTAAGAGATCAGTTGTTGGGCTTTCCACCATTTGGGGTAACTTTGGTGGCAACCAAGGCTACCAGAAATCAGGGATGCTGCAAATCACCCATTTCCCTTTTTCCCAGTGTAGAAACTTAGCACCCACCCGTCTCCTAGGAAAATGAAATATCCTAGGAAATATTGAAAAAGGAAAGAATATGTTTCCCTGAATGAGGAAAGGAGAAACATGTTTTAAATACAAAGCAGCTCCCTGCCCCCCCTTCAGCTCCAGGGTGATGGGATTAAGACCTTCACCCTTAGGACATGATAGGATTAGCCCTCTACCACCTGGAAAATTACCAGCACTCAAACAAACTTGGGAGACAGCCTAAAAGGCTAGCTAAACCCCCCGCCCCTAGGGCGGGGTCTGACCACCAATCGGAGTGCATTACATACACAGGAACAGGAAACTAAGAGGTGGGGCCCAACAGAGGTCATAAAACCAAGGGACTCAGTATCTTTCCCTTCCTTTTCTCTTCACCCACATCTGGAAGCATGTGATCTACCTTTTCTGTACAGGGGCTCATGCCATGTGCTCCTGTCCACCATATTAAACCTTCTTTCCAAGCAACTTCCATGAATCCAGTGTCTTTTCCCCCCCACTTGGAACTGAACCCAGAAGGATACAACACCAGCAAAAAGCTTTTTGTTATTCGGATTTTGCTCTTACTCTAATCCACTTGACTTTCAAGTCATTTAGTCAAAATCCATGAAAATCTTACTGAGTTCCTCACACTGTCCTGAATTTGTCTAGCTAGCTGGTGGCACAGCCAGATGTTTAGACTAGATTCGGCATTTTTATGTATCTATTCAGTCCTGGGACAGGCACATGTTGTTTAATAATTTGAGATGGACTGTTGCATGATGTAAGATGTTCCAGGAAAAGCTGCCTTTTTCCATTCTCTGAATGGTGATTTTGTCAATGATGATGGTGTTCCAAAGATCTTGACAGATACTCTAGATATTTTTGAATTGCAAAATTGCTATTACTATTGCTATTATTTTTGTTTATATAACTACCGTATGTACCCAAAAATATGAAATCACAGCTGCTGGTTCTTTCCATTCAGTGGCTTATGTGGTGTCTTTTGTTTTCCTTTCCCTGTAGCATTGTTTTGCTTGGGTCTTCTTTATCTCATTTTTCAGGGTTTCCTGAGCATCTTCAACTGTTTTTCCTTTTAGAATTTCCATCCATGGAATCCTTCCTAGTTTCTCTCTTAGCTTTTTGAAGCTCTCTTAAAGTCTAATGCACTAATCTGACTTGGTCCAGTTTGCATTATGGTGAATTCAAGTGTGACAAGATCATTCTCCCCCCAAATTCTTGTAACTTCTATTCCTTCAACCATTATGTCCCTATTAGTAAGGATTAAGTCCAGTATAGCTGTCCCTTTAGTTCCCTCTTCTATCTTTTGTATGACAATGCTATCAGCTTGGAAAATCAGGAATCTGTCTAATCTCCCACTCCCCACAGAGTTTATTTCCCAGTTGATGTCAGGATAGTTACTACAGTGGTATGTTTCTTGCATACCTTAGCTAACTGATTAGCAAACACGTCATCTATTTCCTCTAGTTGGTTAGGTGGCCTGTAAACACCTATAACAAAGAGGAAAGAAAGACATTTCTTTTTCCTTTAATATTTACCCAAATCTTCTAAAATTTCTTTTAAAAGAAGTATAAAATAACATTATATAATGTAAATTTATATAAAGAGGGTTCAATTGAATAGCAATCCAATGCTCCCTCTTAATTCTATATTTTTAACACCATCATATCAATATTTTCTCACCTTTACAGAATACAGTTTGCTTCCAGTCCCAATTCAAAAATTGATCTTAATGAGAACAATTGTTTCAAACTATAAACTTTTCAATAGTGGTCTGACAATTTGTTGAAACAGAAAAATATAGTAAGATGTGCAAAAATAAACAAACCATTTTGTTGTTCTTCCCTACTATGATGTAGCAGAGCGAGGAACAACACAGATCTTGTAAGGAGAAGGATACACAGTCACTCCTACTATGGGTTCTTCACTGAGCTTCTCCACTCCTTCTGGGGGCTGTAACCTAAATTTCCTCAGCAGGCTGGTGAAGATAATGAAGAACTCAATCCTTGTAAAGAGTTCCCCCAAGCAGATCCGACCACCTATGGTGGAAATAAAATAAAAACAGAACATTAGTAGTAGTAATATGTATACATATGTATACCTGTCCTTTGGGCCCCAATCAGTGTATATTCCACAACAATCTAAAAAATGTATTCCATATTGGTGGAGCAAGGCTCTTTCACTCCGTAACCCCTATCAAATAACAGTAATAGAGTCCATGGAGAGGGTAGTTAGAATAAATTTCATGAAATAAACTGTTAGAATATTCATGACTGGGAGAGCCAATGTTAACAAGGTCGGCCAATGAATAGGCATAGCAACTAAGTCAGCCAATGGGAGCTCAACACTTCTGAGTCTGTGCAGAGACTCGAAACTGAAAACTTAAGCTTAAGGCTGGGTGTGGCTCAGTCCACTCTGTACTCTTGTCCACTCTGTGCTTGTCTGCTGCTGGAAATGAAACTGTTTGTAACTGTTGCTACGTTGAAGAAATTATCTACTTGTGGTATTGTATATATGAATCCAGCTGAATCAGTCATCTGTGTGTGCTTCTGGAAATTGACTTTTTCTGCAACAAACTCTAATAGGTTATGGGCCCAGAGCACACAGAAGACTGCATTGTAATTTAAGCTGAAGAAACTGCCTGTGTTAAATAAGTAACAAGGCAGAGAAAAGATTGCAGGATGGCTGCTGTTGAATTTAAGGAAAGCTCTGTGCCTCGTTTGGGACAGAAGAACTATATAATTTGTGCTGCAAAGATGGAATGTTTCCTGAAGGCTAAGGAGCTGTGGGATTTGGTTATTAATCAACCACAGGGAGTTTTAGCAGCTGCAGAACAGAAAAAGCATGATAAAGCAATGGTTTATATCATCTTGAGTTTAGAAGATGAACAGTTTTATCAATGTAGCTGATTTAAAGACTGCAAATGAAGTCTGGCTGAAATTAAGAGCTGTGCATGTGAGTGTGTCTGCATGCAATATTGTTCAGTTATCAAGGAAATTATACAGAGCCTGTCTGCAACCAGGTGAATCTGTGGAAAGACATTTATTGCAAATGCAAACTCTGTTTGTGGAATTGGAACAGCATGGAATGAATATTCCTGAGTCCCAGAAGGTGTTGTTGGTGTTAAACAGTCTTGATGAAACATGGGACATTGTGTCTGCAATGTTTGAATGCAAACTAGAACAGGACTTGCATTTGGAAGTTTTAAAAGCTTGTTTGATTTCTGAAGAGAACAAACGGCATTTAAGAAAGAGCCATGAGGAGAAATTCCTGAGGTGGGGGTCCACGGAGCAGAGAGACAAGAATGGAAAATTCCACACACTGGTTGTTAGCAGCAGAAGAGATCAGATTACAGCCCAGCAAAGACTTTCTAAGCAGCAAGAACAGCAATAACATTTAAAGAAGGACTGTTTGCAAAGAAAAAGCTGTTTGCAAAGAAGAAATTATTTTCAAGGAGGATAATCCACTGATGGACAAATTGCTGTTGCAAAAGTTGGTTATTGCAATATCAGAGACAAATGGTTAATAGACAGTGGGGCAAGTCAAACCATTGTTAATAATTCTAAATTGTTTTACAGAATGGATCCAGCTGCTCGAGATGCAGTAGCCTTGGCAAATGGCCAGAAGGCTAAAGTCATTGGAAGAGGCAGTGTGCAAATTCCATATCTAGAAATGAGGTTTAATGATGTATTATGTGTACCTGAAAGGGAGCATAATTTGCTGAGTGTCTCTAGTTTAGACAAGCAAGGTTTTGAGACCACATTTGTAAATGGGAGGTGTCTCATACAGAGAAATGGGAATGTGTGTGCACAGGACATAAAAGAGGATAATCTTTGTGTGTTGCAGGGACAAAAGGTTCAATGTGCCCAGACATTTGGAAATGTTGCAGAGCATGATTCATGTGTTCATCTCTTGCACAGAAGGCTTGGCCATGCCAGCTTCAGAGTTTTGTAAACGATGGAACAGTTTGCAGAAGGGTTAAATTTAAAGGGATGTAAGGCTTATTTGGACTGTGCAGTATGCAAAGCATCAAAGTCCAAAGCATTCCCTGTGAGCAAGAGTAGCACAAGGCAAACAACAAGAGCTCTAGAGCTGGTACATGCAGATTTGGTTGGGCCAATGCAAGCCAGTTTGGAAGGAGCAAAGTATGTGCTGGTCATTGTAGATGACTACAGCAGGTTTGGGTTCTGCTATTTACTAAAAAGTAAAACAGAGGTGCTACAGAAGTTTAAGCAATGGGTAAGCTTTGTAGAAAGGTGATATAAACAACAAGTATGTCAACTGCAGACTGACAGAGGTTCAGAATTCATGTCAACAAGTTTTCAACAATGGTTGGGACAGTTGGGAATAAAACACAGACACACAAATCCGTACACAGCAGCAGATAACGGTGTATCTGAAAGGCGGAATGGAGTCTTATAAACAATGAAGGACTCACTGCTGGAGGATTCTGGTCTGAGGAGGTCATATTGGGGAGAAGCCATATTGACTGCTAATTATTTAATTAATAGGCTGCGGAGTTCATCCATTAATGATTCTCCATATGGGAGGAAACCATATCTTCCACATTTAAGAGTTTTTCGAAGTACTGTGTGGATC
This sequence comes from Diadophis punctatus similis, assembly GCA_023053685.1. Classification (NCBI taxonomy): domain Eukaryota; kingdom Metazoa; phylum Chordata; class Lepidosauria; order Squamata; family Dipsadidae; genus Diadophis; species Diadophis punctatus. Next base: position 77,554,588 of record JALIGW010000005.1, on the reverse strand, counting down.
CATATTCCAAAACCACTTAGAAGAAAGGGACAACCAAAGGCTAGAAAGCTCAGGTTTATGGACTATGAGCCAGGTTCAAAAAGCTATCGCTTTAGCAATGGGAGCAAGAGAATAGTGATTTCAAGGTCTGCTAGCTTTGCAGAGTGAAATTGGAACAGAATTGATGCAAATTTTGGGAATTATTCACTTAGTGGTGGTGAGCCACTTAGTGATGGTAACTCATTTAGTGACAGTAACTCACTTAGTGATGGTGTTAGCATTCAGCGAGGAGAAACTGATAACGCTGAACAGGATATGAAGCAAGAAAGGATTGACACATAGGAGCAGTCAATGCCACGCAGGTCAGAGTGATGGAACAAGGGGATTCCACCTGACAGGTATTCTGCTAGTAAAGTTAAAGTGTGTAATGTATGGTATGAGCCAAGGAACTATAAGGAAGTATTGGCATTACCTAAAATTCAACAAGAAAAATGGAAAGAAGCCATGGACAAGGAAATGAAATCCATGGGAGAACATGAAGTGTTAACATCTATGACTTTGCCACAGGGTAAAAAAGCTGTGGGGTGTAAGTGGTCTTCAAATACAGGTCATAGGAAGAATATTAAATTATTTGATTTATGTCTCTTCAAGTCATGAAGGGAGGAGTGTTAGAATATTCATGACTGGGAGAGCCAATGTTAACAAGGTCAGCCAATGAATAGGCATAGCAACTAAGTCAGCCAATGGGAGCTAAACACTTCTGAGTCTGTGCAGAGACTCGAAATTGAAAACTTAGGCTTAAGGCTGGGCGTGGCTCAGTCCACTCTGTACTCTTGTCCACTCTGTACTCTCAGCCTACTCTGTCAGAGGTGGGTTCCTGCCAGAGCTGTCCGGTGCGCAGCTCCGGTAGGAAGCGGCCAATTGCGCAATTTGCGCGTGACCGCTCCGGAGCCCTCTCTGCCGGTCCATCTCGCGCGGCACCATTTTTTCTGTGAATTTTTGGCCAATTTTGCTTTTGCGCATGTGCGGAAGCAAAATCGTGCCAATATCTCGTGAGGGGATGCGTGCAAGAGAGAGATTTTGGTGAGATTTTGCTTCTGCGCATGCATGGAAGCAAAATCGCGCTGAAATCTTGCGGGCATGTGCGTCCCCTCGTGAGATTTCGGCACGATTTTGCTTTCGCGCATGAACAGAAGCAAAATTACGCAAGGGCGCGCGCGCGCAGTGAGCGTGCATGCACCCAAAGCGTGGAGATGCACGTGCAGCACTGGTAAGGAGCAACCTGCCGCTGCACTCTGTGCTTGTCTGCTGCTGGAAATGAAACTGTTTGACTGTTGCTACATTGAAGAAATTATCTACTTGTGGTATTGTATATATATTATTATGTTTATAAAGAAGTTTATGAATCCAGCTGAATCAGTCATCTGTGTGTGCTTTTGGAAATTGTTGTTTTCTGCAACAAACTCTAATATAAACAAAGAAAAGATGTACCAGTTCAGAGCAAAGGCTTAACTAGCCCAAGCTTCTATTTTTAATTGTGGAATCTGGATATTGATGGGAGGCACCAGTGTGGAATGACGAGTAGAAATCCATTCTGCTAATCATTTTTGCTCCCTTTTTCCATTTACTCATTAGTGAAAGTGGACTGGCTTAGGCTGAGAAGTTGCCAGCATCTAACTCTTCTTCCATATCATATCAGGAGGAATCCCTAACCAAGATTAGCACTTCTGTCTCAAGAAAGAGGAAGAAATCTTTATCTAGCTTCTAATGTGCTTCAACACCTGCACCAGTTTTTATTTTTCACAAACCTCTTTTCCAACACATTTTAGAATTCTAATATATTAGGCAATGAAAAATGTGGCTACTATGTGGATCTAGTCAATCCATAAAGGGCAGATGGATAGATTAGGTTCCCTAGAAAATAGTGACTCAGACATTTCCCAATTGTATTAATAGTACATAAAATTATCTGCCACAATGTCCTACCTGTCAATGACTACTTCAGCTTCAACCACAACAACACACGAGCACACAATAGATACAAACTTACGGTAAACCGCTCCAAACTTGATTGCAGAAAATACGACTTCAGTAACAGAGTGATCAATGCCTGGAATGCACTACCTGACACTGTGATTTCTTCCCCAAACCCCCAAAACTTTAACCTTAGACTGTCTACTGTCGACCTCACCCCATTCCTAAGAGGTCTTTAAGGGGTGTGCATAAGCGCACCAGCGTGTCTACTGTCCCTGTCCTAATATTCCCTTTTATGAATAAAATAGATATGAATATCTATTTCATGTATTCATAATCATGTTTATACTTATATCTGTTATCTAATGCATGCTTGACGAAAATAAATAAATAAAATAAAAAACTCTTTTTATCCCCAGTGACTGCCATCCTCCCCTCCTACTCATTCTACCCTCCAACAGGATTCAGGGATAGAAGAAATCCATTTTACATGTGAGATTTGAGCAGTTTCCTCTAACTGTTGGAGCTTTCCTGTAACTCAACTCAGCTGTCATCTTCTGAGTCACTGTCCTTGGAAGATCTCACATCCCACTTATTTCTAATCATTTTTAACCCTGCCATGGGCTTTATGGATGCGGGTAGAGGAACCAAAAGACACAGAGTACTGGGGTCTCATTCTTTGGTGAGCCTCTCTGGGACTTTTGTCTCCTCTCAGGAGAAATAAGGATTAGCTAACCTCAAGATCTCACTACAGAACTCACTGACTAGAGCAGTGTTTCTCAACCTTGGCAGCTTGAAGATGTGTGGACTTCAACTCCCAGAATTCCACAGCCAGCAACGCTGCTGGCTGTGGAATTCTGGGAGTTGAAGTCCACACATCTTCAAACTGCCAAGGTTGAGAAACACTGGACTAGAGCTAATATAGCTGTATGCAATATTGAGTTTAACCGAGGTTAATCTGACATCATGGGGATTTGCATCATGAAACATTTCTTACAGTTTTCATGATACACTAACTCACTCTCCATTGATCCAGTTACATATTGTGGAAAAAAGTCCTTTAATTTTTACCATTATTCAAATGCCCAGAAGATATAGAGTAAATGTAATTTTGCTCTTTAATCTGCATTTTCAAATGAACATTTTGAAAGAGAGTTCCAATCTCTTTCCTTAGAAGCAAAAGAAATCCTGCACATTACCTGCTCCAAAGGGCATAAATGCTTTCTTTGTGACAAAGCGTCCTTCTTTGTCCAGAAAATGATTGGGGTTGAATTTTTCAGGTGTTTCCCATTGTTCAGAATCAAAGAGAACAGAGCGCAGGTCTGGTAAAACAACAGCTCCCTAAAATGAAAGAAAAAAAATGAAAACATCTAGACAAGCTGAGATCGTCTGTTTATATCATACTGTATTTGTCATATAATAGCAATAGCAATAGCACTTAGACTTATATACCGCTTCATAGTGCTTTACAGCCCTCTCTAAGTGGTTTACAGAGTTCAGCATATTGCCCCCAACAATCTGGGTCCTCATTTTACCGACCTCAGAAGGATGGAAGGCTGAGTCAACCTTGAGCCGGTGAGATTTGAACAGCTGAACTGCTGAACTAGCAGTAGCCTGCAGTGCTGCATTTAACCACTGCACCACCATATTGCTCAGTTTCCCAGGTACAACAGACTCTTTGCCAGCTGTTCACTATGGTCTTGCATATGCAGAAATATTCTGCTTCTGTCCTCAGGGATTTGCTTGACATTCTCATCTGTCGTCTTCAGTATGTCTAAAAGATAATAATTTACATGGAAAATGTCCTGTGCTATGAATCTGCTTCAGGAACATTGGTGTACATTGCTCCTGCTCTTGTTTTTTTTTTCCATTGAAGATCCTGATTCCCCACACACACTTTGACTCCTAACCCTTTCCTACATGAAAGCAGCTGAGAGACAAATGGGGAGAATGAACGGACTAGATTTATACTCCACTGAGAAAGTTTATGTTCCCAAGGACTTGTATTGGATGAGCTAATTTTCCATTTTTGCTTTAAGTGCCCTAAAAACAGCTATATTGTTAGCAGACTGTACCACTTCACTGCTCATCTTCTGAACAAATCTAAAAGCACTTTCCCCAATAGCAGGAAAAATGCAAAGAGTCACGGTGGTGCAGTGGTTAGAATGTAGTACTGCAGGCTACTTCTGCTGACTGCCGGCTGCCTGCAATTTGGCAGTTCGAATCTCACCAGGCTCAAGTTTGACTCAGCCTTCCTTCCTACTGAGGTGAGTAAAATGAGGCCCCAGATTGTTGGGGTCAATAGGATGACTCTGTAAACCGCTTAGAGAGGGCTGTAAAGCACTGCGAAGCGGTATATAAGTCTAAGTGGTATTGCTATTCCCAAAACAGCAAGGGATTTTGTGTAAGACTACTGTGGCTGGAAGAGAATAACAGGATAAGAAGGAAAACTCACTTCCTGTCTAAATGATGTAGTGCACTGTGGAGGATGCAAGACTGGCAACTAAATATTGGGTTGAAGCAGTTAAGAGAGGCGAATATAGGAGTGCAGAATAGGCTCCCAGCCAAACTCACCAATGCAACATCTGATGTGCTACATCCTGGAAAGAAGCCCAGACTGTGAGAAATAAAAGCGGACAACTCTAAAGCTTATGCATGTGTGCCAAACGGAAAGAGAATGAACTCTGTTGTAGAAGCAGGAAGCACTGATGGTTTGATAGTTGCAATAGTAAAAGAGGTACAGGATCCTGGATGAGAGTATGCAAACTATTGAAAAATATAGAAGTGTTTATTTTGACAAAAGGTAAAGTACCGTATTTTTTGGACTATAAGACGCACCTTTTTCCTCCCTAAATGTGGCTGAAAATTTGGGTGTGTCTTATACTTCGAATGTAGCTTATTTTTCCAGCCCTAACTAGGTGCTAACAGATCTTCCCAGCTCTTACCTTGCAGGCTTTTTCATTGTTACTCTCTCCAAAGAATGTTTTTCCAGCCCTAAGTCTTTGCAGAATTTTTTTTCATTGCTCTACTTGCTCCGAATAAGTTTTTTTCTAGCCCTAACCAGGTGCTAACTATTTCCCAGCTCTTACTGGCTTGCAGGCTCTTTCATTGTTACTCTCTCAGAAGAAGGTTTTTTTAAGTCCTAACCAGGGGATAAAATAATGTGCTGAAGCTGACCAGACTAAGGATGCTAGCCAGATGAATACCTGGTAGGCAGATTGTTTTCCCCTATTTTCCTCCCCAAAAACTAAGGTGCGTCTTATACTCCGGTGCGTCTTATACTCCGAAAAATACGGTACTTCACTTTGAGTTGTAGGATGCTGTTCCCCATTTCCAATTGAATGGCAACTAGACACCCTATGCTTAACAAGTAATCCTCACACATACCCTGACCTCAACCAGGGTATAATAATCAGAAGGGAAAACTGAGGCTAAAGCAATGGTTTCCACCATGAATATGGTTGTATATTACTAAGAGGGAACAAGTGGAAGAATGTTAGATGTGCATGGATGTCAGTCACTGAACCAGGTAAACGAAAAAAGGCTAGAGAAGAAGAGGCTTAAACACTATACAAAAAAAATACTGTAACACATTAAATCTTCTCAGGTGAGCTACTGGAAGATAGCTTTAGGATGCACGTGGGTCTAGTATCATAAGGCAGAAGTTTGGCAAGGAGTATTAAGTGTGCATTTCACCAGCATTCAAGCATTCTTCAATGAAAGGGAGCCAAATTGGTGTAGAGGTTAAGGCGTTGGCAGTGGTGGGTTCCTACCAGTGCGGTCCACTCTATAGCACCGGTAGCGGCCCGCTGGTGACGTCATAATACTGGTGCGGTCAGTTGCCGGTGCCTGGGTGCCACCATTTTTTTTGGAAAAATTTTTTTAATTTTTTTTTAAATTCTTCTGCGCATGCCCAGAAGCTGAGTTTTGGCACTGCTCATGCGCTGCCTTCCTACCCCACAGTGAGTCCAAGCAGGGGAGGATGGCTGAGGGAGCGCGTGAGACGCTGAAAGAACGGGTGGCAGGAGCTATCTCCATTCCCCTCCCTTCAGCAGTCCAAGAAGCCACGAACGCATGTTGACGATCCTAGGCATTTTCGCACATTTGAGGTTTCTCGAGCTTCTGAGGGGAGGGGGAATGGGCGGCAGGACCTATCTCAGTTCCCCTCCCTTCAGCAGTCTGAGAAGCCACACCCACCCGGTCACATGGTTGGCAAGCCACACCCACAAAATAAGCCACGCCCACAGAGTGGTAGTAAAAAAATTAGGAACCCGCCCCTGGGCGTTGGCCTAGAAACAGGAGACTGTGACTTCTAGTCACTTAGGTGGGTGACTTTGAGCCAATCCCACTCTGTCAGCCTAATTCACTTCACATGGCTGTTGTTGTGGGGAAAATAGAAGGAAGGAATATTAGTATGCTCACACCTTTTAGCATAGAGTAAAGTTCAACAGAGCTCTCATATCTAGATCCAGCTCTTAAAATGCAAATCTTGGAATTCAGAAAAATTCACACCTTGGGAATGAGAAACCCACTGAGGTAAATATCCTTTGCACATTGTCTTGGTATTCCAAATAATGAGATGTATTTGTTTCTCATGATCTCATGAATCACAGCATTGGTGTAGGGCAGATTCCTCCGATCTCCGTAACAGATGGAGTGAGATGAACTCAAAACATCTTTGATCTCCTTGTGGACCTTATCTGGAAAAAAAAGTAAGAAAGAAACTTTTATTGAAGAAAACCCCATAGGTTACACTTAGGCAGCGGCCGGAGAAGTGGGGGGGCATTGCCCACCCACAACGCAGCCCCCCGCAGCGGAAGCAGCAAGACCGCGGCAGCGGTTCTTCTAGGAGGCTCCGTCTGCCCTGAATGCTTCTCCCCATTCGATGATCCTAGGCTCCTGCCACCTGTTCCCTCTCCCCTCAGCAGCTTGAGAAGCCTCGAACATTTCCTTCAAACATTCAGGCAGCGGGCAGCGCTGGTTGCATGCCCTGTTTTTGGAATGGGGAAGGAATTATTTGGCCAACGCCACTGCCGCTATTGCTGGCCGGTGCTGCAGCTGCTGTTGCTGGGAGCCGCTGCTGCCCCAGCCGCCGTTGCAGCCTCCGCCCCTGCCGGAGGACCTGCCGCCACCGCCGCCACCGTTGCAGCCCCCGTCCCCGGCGCAGGACCCGCCGCCACAGCCGCCTCCTTTGCAGCCCCCACCTCTGCCGCAGGACCCGCAGCCGCCCCCATTGCAGCCCCCGCCCCCGCTGCAGGACCCGACGCTGCCGATACTCACCACCGCCGATATTCGCCGCCACTGGAGCCACCGCTGCTGCTGCCCGAAGCGAGCAGCCTGACAGGTTTGAAGACCAACTTCCAAGTTTGAAGAGCCCTGGGTTAGCGGTGCAAGGGTCTTCAAACTTGGCAAGTTTAAGACTAGTGGACTTCAACTCCCAGAATTCCTCCTCCAGTCATGCTAGCTCAGGAATGACTGGAGGAGGAATTCTGGGAGTTGAAGTCCACAAGTCTTAAACTTGACAAGTTTGAAGACCCTTGCCACCTCAAACCCAGGGCTCTTCAAACTTGGCAACTTTAAGACTTGTGGACTTTAACTCCCATTCCTGAGCTAGGATGACTGGAGGAGGAATTCTGGGAGTTGAAGTCCACAAGTCTTAAACTTGCCAAGGGGGTGCAAGGGTCTTCAAACTTGTGGACTTCAACTCCCAGAATTCCTCCTCCAGTCATGCTAGCTCAGGAATTGGAGTTGAAGTCCACAAGTCTTAAAGCTGTCAAGTTTGAAGACCCCTGGGTTAGGGGTTAGGGGTGCAAGGGTCTTCAAACTTGGCAAGACTTTTTACAACCATGTACACTTTTTACAAACTTCAAACTTGACAGCTTTAAGACTTGTGGACTTCAACTCCCATTCCTGAGCTAGCATGACTGGAGGAGGAATTCTGGGAGTTGAAGTCCACAAGTCTTAAAGCTGTCAAGTTTGAAGTTTGTAAAAAGTGTACATGGTTGTAAAAAGTATACATGGTTGTAAAAATATTCTGCTACACTGGTATTTTATTAAATAATATATTACTACACCATTTGGTTCAGAATACTTTTTTCCTTGTTTTCCTCCTCTAAAATCTAGGTGCTTCTTATACTCCGGTGCGTCTTATACTCCGAAAAATACGGTACTTACTATTACTATTACTATTAAGGAGCCGAGGTGGCGCAGTGGTTAAATGCAGCTACTGCAGGCTACTCCAGCTGACTGCTAGTTCAGCAGTTCAGCTGTTCAAATCTCACCAGGTTCAAGACTGACTCAGCCTTCCATCCTTCTGAGGTCGGTAAAATGAGGACCCAGATTGTTGGGGGCAATATGCTGAACTCTGTAAACCGCTTAGAGAGGGCTGTAAAAGCACTGTGAAGTGGTATAGAAGTCTAAGTGCTATTAGCTATTGCTATTAAATTTTCCATTGTGTTGTAACTATATAAGAAAAAACAGAATTTGAAAAATAGCACCACATATTATGGTACATATAGAAATTTACTTAGATAAGAGTTAGATAACAACTCAGTTATTCTGTATTTTTTTATCTCAGAAAAGAAGAAAGATGAATGTGGAGGTATATTTGCCAGAATTATTTCATGTAATTGCCATGAAAGAGATTCTGAATAAAAAATAAGATGGAATATAAAATCCTGAGAACAACAAAAAGTTATTAGCACTCATTGATGGAACACTGAAAATTAGTGTGCGAAAACAACACCAAGTCAGCAATACATTCTCTGGATTGGGTGTCTCTGTTTGTTTTGTTTTATTTTTGCAATCTCACCTGTCAGTATTTTTAATTCTTATGCAAGCAGTAGTACAAGGATATCATAAGATCCTGGGCTGCTTGTCTTTCAGATTTCTTTTACATATTCAAGAGAATTTATAACGCTTATTGTCCCTTTAAAAACAAGGTACCGTATTTTTTGGAGTATAAGACACACCTTTTTCCTCCCTAAAAGTGGCTGAAAATTTGGGTGCGTCTTATACTTCGAATACAGCTTTTTTTTTCCAGCCCTAACTAGATGCTAACAGATCTTCCCAGCTCTTACCTTGCAGGCACTTTCATTGTTATTCTCTCCAAAGAATGTTTTTCCAGCCCTAAGTCTTTGCAGGTTTTTTTTCATTGCTCTACTTGCTCCAAAGAAGTTTTTTTCCAGCCCTAACTAGGTGCTAATGATCTTCCCAGCTCTAACTGGCTTGCAGGCTCTTTCATTGTTATTCTCTTAGAAGAAGGTTTTTTTAAGTCCTAACCAGGGGATAAAATAATGTGCTGAAGCTGACCAGACTAAGGATGCTAGCCAGATGAATACCTGGTAGGCAGATTGTTTTCCTCTATTTTCCTCCCCAAAAACTAAGGTGCGTCTTATACTCCGGTGCGTCTTATACTCCGAAAAATACGGTATTCTGTCCTAGATCATTGTAACCAGCATAACTAATCTATTCAAATTCAATTATCGGCATCAGGGATTATTTCTCCTGGAAGTCCTTGGACTTTGTAGGTAAATTGGAGAAGAAGAAAAAGCCTTGCAGAAATGAGGATTACATTCTCTCTCACACAGCCACAACAGCACTGGAGAATATGTGATAAGCTCAGGGGCTAACTGCAGCCTAGCAGATACGGTGCAACCTCACCATATCATCAGCCCCAGAACAACTGTGATTTTAGGAACTGTTAAAGTTGAGAAGCCAAGCCAAAGAACACTGGGAAGCCAGTATTTCTAGAGATCTCCTATTACTCCCTACGCCTGTTGAAAGATTCATTGAACACCAGCCTTGGAGGATCACATCTGTGATCCAAATCACTCAAGCAGTGCACATGATTCCCCTCCTGGAATATTGTGTCCACTTCTGTGTACAGCAACCTAAAGAGGGCAGATGGGAGCGAGTTTCAATGGTAAGGAGACTAATAATCGAGCTGTAAGGAACAGGCTCTATTTAGCCAGTAGAACATGGGTATCTTCAGGCTGCATATGATTTTCCCTTTTTTAAAAAAACAATAAGCCAGACAGAGTTGCTCAATTTGTATTCTTTATCTTCAACTGTCAAAGCCAAAGTCAGGGGTGGGTTCCTGCCGGTATGCTCTTACCTGTTGGTCGCCGCAGAACCGAAGAAGCCGGTGGCGTTCGCGGTGCGGGGCTTCCCCCGCCTGCTTTCCCCCGCCCGCCTAGACGCCGCCATTTGCATTCTTTTGCCCTCTGCGCATGCTCAAAGCGTTCTGCTTGCGCAGAGGGCAAAAGAACGCAAATGGTGGCATCCAGGTGGGCGGGGGAAAGCGGGCGGGGGAAGCCCCGCGCCGCGAACGCCAACGGCTTCTTCGGCTCTGCAGCAACCCACAGGTAAGAGCGTACCGGCAGGAACCCACCCCTGAGCCAAACCCTTGACTGACTGATTTATTATCCATTCAGTTATTTTTTTTTTAGAGGTGGATGAAAAAAAATAACAATTCCCCTAACAAGAATGGCATTCCATTTTCAGTTGGAGCATACTACTCTTGTAGGACAAGGCAAGCATTTCTGAAGGCTGAATATAACCCTGAAATTGGATCAGGAAGTGTCTCTGCACCCCAAGAATTTGCATATATTAATATTTTGTCTAGTGTGACTTCATAGAGGAATTGCACTTCCCCACTAAAAATTCTACTTTACTGTCACTTTGGATATCCAGATGATTGCCATGAGTAGCGACGCCCATTGCAGAGTACCACCAGTTGTGTCTGTCCCACCGATAAAGAGGTCAGCAATGCAATGAGTCAAGTTGTCTTCATCAAAGGTAGAATTTGCATCATTCTTGCTCTATAGTTAACAGCGAGAAAGGTGAAATGTCATTTGCAGACATTTTCCTATTGTTACCACTTCTTCCCCAAACCTAATGCCTCTTCTGGTTCATGATTCATTTTCTCCATGGTGATTGAAGCTGTAATCAAAACCATCAGGATGGAACAAGGCTAGAGAAAGTGAATATAAAAGCGAGACGTACCGTATTTTTTAGAGTACAAGACGCACCGAAGTATAAGACGCACCTTAGTTTTGGGGGAGAAAAACGGAAAAAAGGCCTCTGCCTCCAAGCAATTTGCCAAACAGCAAACAGCACAGATGATATACACTGTTTGCTGTGTATTTCTGTGCATGTGTGCCTGACCCATAGAAATAGCAAAGAATTGGAGAAATGTACATTATGCCAGAAAGTTTTCTTAAATGTAGTCACACTAACTGCTCCCAATTATTTAAATAGATCTACTCCAAGGTAACTAAACTCTAATACTAAACAGGACACTGTTACATTTCAGACTATACTTGTACAGAGCTGTTAAAATTAATTAAAATTTCTGGAAGTATACATTATTCTCTATTATTTAAAAGAAGATACAATAGCATTGGGCCTCTTCAGAGCAAGCATTTATTTTAAAAAGCTTCTTTATTTTGTTAAGTTGTCTAGATTTACAGGGGTCTCCAACCTTGGCAACTTTAAGACTTGTGGACTTCAACTCCCAGAATTCCACAGCCAGCAAAGCTAACAAAGCTGGCTGTGGAATTCTGGAAGTTGAAGTCCACAAGTCTTAAAATTGCCAAGGTTGGAGACCCCTGGCTCTAGAACAACAATAAAGCAGTCTTTAAAAAATCTAAGTCTAATAATTTGAACATTCTATAGACATTTATAGTTATTCACTTACCCCCTTTCATCCAGTTCAACAGAAAATAAAAATCTGTGTGTCTCTCCCAGCTATTTGCCTCTTTGCAGTTTCAGTTTCAGTTTCATTTTAGCACATGGCAAATCAGCTGGAGATCGGGAAGCTGCTAAGGACTTGCTTGTCTTAACAGGCTCTTCCCTGTTTGCTGCAAACAGGTAAATTGCTGGAAGACAGAGGCCAAAGGGTGGGGGTGGGTGGGGCTACATTCGGTGTATAAGAATGCACCCAAGTTTTCACCCTCTTTTGGGGGGTAAAAAGGTGCATCTTATACTCCGGAAAATACGGTATTTGTGAAATATGCATCCTATTTTGATAACTTCAACGGAACTAAATATTTGGAACAATTTAGACATCATGGTTCAGCTTTCCCTAATCCAAAGAATTGACAAAACTGTACAAGATGCCCTTGGAGTCTTAAGAATTGCAGGAAAAAAAGAAATTATATTTGAAAGTGGCTCTGGCAGACACCCCGATTCATTGGAGTAGAAGGAACTGGAGGTTCAGCACAATCAGACTTGCAATCACAGACTTTGTTATTATAACTAATCTCAACAAAAGGTGTTTTAACTATCCTGTTCAGTAGCTTTCTGGTTTGCTCTACCTAGTGGGACTGACACATCAACCATATTTTTGATCAGTGTAGGAAAAACTGCTGATATCTTCTGGTTGTGAATTAATGGTATGTTGATCATTTCTACTACACTTAAACCAACTGTGGTAACTGGTAATACTATCTATACCAGGGGTGTCAAACTCGATTTCATTGAGAGTCGCATCAGGATTGTGTTTGATCTTGAGGGGCCGGGGTGGGTGTGGCCAGGGTGGGCGTGGCCAGCTCAACATCACTTGTGTCATGGGTGTCTGTGGTGGCCTGAGCCCCCTGCCAGCAAAAACGGGGCTCGGGCGGGGCATGCATGACCTTCGCGAGCTCCTTTTTTGCTGGCAGAAGCACCATGGGCCAGTACTTTGCTGTTTCTAGGGCAGCCCCATGAGCCAGATCTAAGCACCCCATGGGCCGAATCCAGCCCCTGGGCCTTCAGTTTGACACCCCTGATCTATACAAGCAATTATGGCAGTGGGTGGGATTGCTGGCAATATTACTTCATGATGAAAAGTACCCACTCCAACAACAGGGAGGATTGTTCAGAAACCCCAATAATATTTTATAGCTGCTATAGATGCTCTAGATTCCTCCATGAAGCACTATTGCCACATCATACATACTATGAATTGTGTGCCAGTTACACCCATTCCTCGACCAACATGATGTGCTCACAGTCACCCATGTCCTGGTCACCTCCTGTGTGAACTATTGTCATGTGCTTGATATGGGGTTATTCTTAAAAGAGTATCTGGAAGCTTCAGTTGGTTCAGAATGCAGCAATCTGCACAATTTTGCACAAGTCCAGACTTAAATATGCTTCACTTTTTTTGTGGGAGCAGTCCTGGCTGCCAGTCTCCTAGTGGATACAATTCCAGATTCTGGTTATCAACTTTAAAGCTTTATATGACTTGGGGCCAGGTTATTTGAAGGCCCTTTTCTCCCCAGTTACATCCACCCAGTCCACCAGGACAGGAAGGCAGAATATGTTGCAGGTCCCACCCAGAGGTGGGTTCCTACCGGTTCAGACCGGTTCTATAGAACCGTTAGTAACTTGGTGGCCTCGGTCGCTGGAACCAGCAGTGACCCAGGCCTGCCACGCTCCCGAGCTGGTTCTCTCGGTGGCGCCATAGGTGGCGCCATCTTGTTTTTAGTACTGCGCATGTGCATGCATGCAAGGTGCGCCCGCCCATGCGGCATGTCCCTGAGCAAACCGGCAGTAGCAGAATCCGGAACCCACCCCTGGTCCCATCTATTAGGGATGTACATCTGATGGGACCACTAGAAAGGGCTTCTGTGAGGTGGCTGCTTTTCTGTGGAACATCATTTCCCCAGAGCTATGATTGGCTCCTACCCTGTTGTTTTTCCAGATATCATTTTGCCAGACTTTAAATGTTGTAACGCTTTACATATACATAATAAGTAAATAAAAATAGACACTTACTTTCTCCATTTGAAATAGATAAAAATCAATGAAATCCTGTGGATCATGCAGATTCCGGTTTTCCTTATGCTGTACAATCTCCTTATTTGCAAAAGTAATGATAAACTCTGCAGCAGAAAGGGCTTTCTGGTGAGACCCTGGGAGATATTTCATGATAAATGGGAACATTTCATAAATCTATCAGAAAGAAAAAATAAATCCTATTACAAGACCAGAAGATCACATGAACCATAAGTCCAATTGCAGGAACTGGGCATGGCCAGTCTGGCAAAGAGAAGGACCAGGGGTGACATGATAACAGTGTTCCAATACTTGAGGGGATGCCACAGAGAGGAGGGGGGTCAGGCTGTTCTCCAAGGCACCAGAAGGCCAGACAAGAAACAATGGATGGAAGCTGACCAAGGAGAGATTCAACCTGAAAATGAGAAGAAACTTTCTGACGGTGAGAGCGATCAACCAGTGGAACAGCTTGCCTGCGGAGATTGTGAGAGCTCCAACACTTGGGACTTTCAAGGAGAGATTGGACTGCCATTTGTCCCAAATGGTGTAGGGTCTCCTGCATGAATGGGGGGTTGGACTAGATGACCTACAAGGTCCCTTCCAACTCTAATAATCTGTAATCTGTAATCTGTAAATCGATTCTCATAAATCACCACCTCAGCCTCACAATCAGCTACATATCTGAAATCATTCCTCAATTCTAACCGTATCAAGTTTTGGATCAAGAGAGAAGCATACAATCCATGACAGACATCTATTCTCTTGTTGGTTCTTAACAAACGTAGCAACTGAGTACATAAGTACATAGAATTTACAGGGAGACAAGAATGGTGGACTGAACACGGTTTCACTTTTGCAGAAAACCGTGTTGAAAAAAAGGAGCCAGTGAATGAATTGGCTCTTCAGAACTGCTTTCGAAATTAAGGAGAGGACAAAGATTGCCCACAAGTATAGCCATAATTCAGCACTGCCCAAAGAGAAATTGGGTTCATCTATTGCCTGCCTTAGCTACTTTAAGAAACTCTTTATTATTGATTTTCTAGATGTTAAGAACCTTCCAAAGAGCAAGTTTTATTTTGTCAGGAGAATCTTCTTCTACCATGGTTGAAAGAAGTTCTATGTAGGTTTAAGGATTTTTTTTTAAATTGTAAAATAACAAAAGGGGGACTGGAATGTTGATTTTAAAAAGTTAGATTAACTTGAAAGAACATTTGCTGTGGCGTGTTTTACAATTTTATAAAGAATATTATATACAAAGATTTTGAAATTAATTGTAAAAAAATCCTCCTTTGGGAAAATTTAATTGATTAGAAATTAAACAGATGATAAGAAAAGACTTTGAAGGTTGAGTAGAGGGAATCAGAGAAAGCTAAAAATTAGTACAGGGGAACAATACTATTTGATTATAGATGAAATTAAGCATGTTTGGGTACAATATATTGATAAATTACATACAAAATTGTTTAACACTACAATAAAGAATATAGAAGAACAACAGATTTTATTGGATAAAATAGAGACTGAAGCTGTTTTGAATATTATTGTTAATGCAACTTTATTAAATTTAAAAAAAGGTAAAATACAAAATAGCAAAAGAAAAGAGAAGGGAATTAAAAGGAAAAAAATTAAAAACCAAGAAGAAAAAGAAAAAGGGAGAAAGGGATAAACAAAGAAATAAAAAAAAAACAACTTCCAACTTTCCTCAGTACAGATGCAAATATATCTAAAGTATGTTCTTACTCTAAGTTAAACATAATATAACCAATATCTAACCGCATATACAATATTTCTATAATCTTAAATAAATCTAATTATCCGGTCAATCATCAATTAATAAATACCCATCCGTCATTATCAAACAAGGTTAAAATAATCTGTAATTCAAAAATAAATCTAAAAGAAATATTAAAATAATCAAAATTCATCTTTTCCAAATCCACTCTTTCATTACTAATTTTTACATTTCTTTTATCTCTGTGCATTAAGTTGATTTATAACAGAAATTTCAAAATGGATGAAAGATGATCAATTGGAACTGATTGACTTGACAGACATGTTTAAAGTAACTGCAGTGTTTAGAGATAATGTTTTAGATAAATTTACAAGACATTGGAAGCTGTTCTGTGAGTTTAGCAATAGCAATAGCACTGAGACTTATATACCGCTTCATAGTGCTTTACAGCCCTCTCTAAGCGGTTTACAGAGTTCAGCATATTGCCCCCAACAATCTGGGTCCTCATTTTACCCACCTCGGAAGGATGGAAGGCTGAGTCAACCTTGAGCCGGTGAGATTTGAACAGCTGAACTGCTGAACTGCAGTGCTGCATTTTAACCACTGCGCCACCTCGGCTCTTTAATATAACAATGGACTGTTAATGGAGAGTTTGGAAGATTAGCATATTTCGTTGGTCTACTAGTTAACAGGTGTTTTTTACAGCTATTAGATATGGGGTTGACTTGATTGAAAGACATTAGATTTCTATGTTTGAGATATTTTTAAAGAAGTGTGATGCAAAATAGTAACAGTAAATATAGCAAGTATAGAAGAGAAAGATTATAATTATTTGTAGAACCACTGTGCAAGAGGGGAGTTTACTAGATTTATTTGAGACATATTTGTCAAAAGATATATGTTTAATGTTGATTCTATACATGTTGTGATGATCTGGGGCTGGGCATGGAAACAATACAGACAGAACGAAGGCTTAACTGCCCTTTATTGTTTCAACTTTTCCCCAAAGGTCCCACTGTTTACTGCAAGTCCAGGAGCAAAGCTCTAAACACGCACCTCCAATAGTTCCTGGTTGCTATTAGTTCAGAGGAGCAGCACAGTTTTTAAAGCAGCCTCAGTTCAGGGAATTTGGCTGCAGAGAATCCTTGTCACAGAAAGAGTTCCCTTGGACTGCAGCACCACCTGGAGCATAACTGTGTCACTGCGGCCTCACACGTAACCAGAGCAGGCCAGCACGGCAAAGAAGGCAAACAAGACAAGCACAGCAAAGTATCCAGATGTCGGTAACAGCACGTGAGGCTGGAAAAAGCACCGCTTGTTCCCAACAAACGCCCCTCCCAACAGCGTCTCTTTAAATCTCATTCCCCAGGTGAGCCTTGTGAAGAGGGGCGGGGCGCCCTCCTCCTGAGTCGTCTGGTTGCCCTGTGCTGATCCTGCCTCCTCTCCATTCTCGGTGCTTGGGGATCGGGGGGGTGGGTGGGGAGATAATTGCTTGCCACTGGACCTCTATTGCTCCTCTGCTCCACTGCCTGCTTTGTCCTCCCCCATCACCTGTGTCCCCTCTCCCTCACTGGCGACCCTTCCCAGACCTGGGATTGCCTTGTCCTGCTCCTCCAGTCGTTCCTCCATCGGCCCTAGCTCCGTCTCATCCTACTCCTCGGACTCAGGCTGCGACGGGGCCATGACACATGTAGTGAACACTTTTTAATTATTATTTTTCTTTTACCTTGTTTGTAATTTTTGACTTTCTATTGTCTTTGTAGTTTTCTATTTTATATGTAATATCTTAGGGGGTGTAATGGCTCAATAGTTAAAATGCTGAGTTTGTCACCTGAAAAGCTGTCAGCCCAGGTTCGAGACCTGAACTCTGGCCAATGGGGTGAGCTCCTGTTACTTGCTCCAAATCCTGCCCACCTAGCAGCTCAAAAGCATGCAAATGAGAGTAGATAAATAGGTAGCAATAGCAATAGCACTTAGACTTATATACCGCTTCACAGTGCTTTACAGCCCTCTCTAAGTGGTTTACAGTGTCAGCGTATTTCCCCCAACAATCTGGGTCCTCATTTTACCCACTTCAGAAGGATGGAAGGCTGAGTCAACCTTGAGCCGGTGAGATTTGAACTGCCGAACTGCTGGCAACTGGTGATCAGATGTAGGCTGCAGTACTGCATTCTAACCACTGCGCCACCGCGGCTCTTATAGATAGGTAACTATAAGGTACCACTTCAGTGGGAAAGTAACATGACCACAGAAATTGTCTTTGGACAATGCTGGCTCCCTTGGCTAAGAAGCAGAGTGAGCACCATTGCTTACAGCTGGACATGACTGGACAGCGGAAACCTTTATCTTTATGTAATATCTTATCTTAGAAATAAAAACATTTTAAAAAGAAACTGACTTGGAAAGTCTTCTTATTTTGAATGTACAAAAGGGACATGTTAAATCAATGAAGCTGTTCCAGAGAGGGGACAAAGAGAAAAAGAAACCATGTTATGGGGTATTTTTGATGGGATTAAAAATCAGAAAAAGTAAACTAAAGGGATTTATTTATTTATTTATTTATTTATTTATTTATTTATTTATTTATTTATTTATTTATTAAATTTATATACCGCCCTTCTCCAGGGGACTCAGGGCGGTGAACAGCCAAGTAAAAAACTTTAAAATACATTTAAGCCAAGTAAAAAACATTAAAATACATTTAAAATAAAATATTCAATATGGCCCTAATTTAATACAATTAAAATTTAGTAAAATCTTAAAATTTTAAAAACCCCAAAAACTTTTTCACGCCAGCCCGGCTTGATAAAAATAATGTGTCTTGAGGGCACGGCGGAAGGTGGACAGGTCGTGAATTGTTCTTAAGTCTGGAGGGAGCTGATTCCAGAGGGTGGGTGCTCCCACAGAGAAGGCCCTCCCCCTGGGTGTCACCAGCCTACACTGCTTGGCTGATGGCACCCCGAGGAGGCCCTCTCTGTGGGAGCGCACTGGTCGATGGGAGGCAGTTTGTGGCAGTAGACGGTCTCGGAGATACCTAGGTCCAATGCCATGGAGCGCTTTAAAGGTAGTAACAAGCACCTTGAAGTGCACCCGGTAGACCACCAGAAGCCAGTGCAGCTCGCACAGGAGGGGTGTTATATGGGAGCGCCAATTAGCCCCCGAAACCACCCACGCGGCCGCATTCTGGATCAGTTGGAGCCTCTGGGTGCTCTTCATGGGGAGCCCCATGTAGAGAGCATTACAGTAGTCCAGACGCGACGTGACCAGGGCATGGGTGACTGTGCACAGGGAATCCCGATCCAGAAAGGGCCGCAACTGGCGTATCAGGCGGACCTGATAAAAGGCCGCCCTGGTCACAGCTGTCAGATGGTCCTCTAAGGACAGCTGTGGATCCAGGAGGACACCCAGATTGCGAGCCCTTTCGGCGGGGGCTAGAGACTCGCCCCCGATAGTCAGAGATGGAATCATCTGACTATATCGAGACGCTGGGAACCACAGCCACTCCGTCTTGGAAGGGTTGAGCCTGAGTCGGTTTCTCCCCATCCAGATCCGCACAGCTTCCAGGCACCGGGACATCACTTCAAGGGCATCATTGGGGTGGCCTGGGGTGGAAATGTACAGCTGTGTATCATCGGCGTACTGATGGTACTTCACCCCAAAGCCACGGATGATCTCACCCAGCAGCTTCACATAGATGTTGAACAGAAGGGGCGAGAGAATCGACCCCTGGGGCACTCCATATGTAAGAGGCCTCGAGGACGACCTCTGCCCCCCTGCCAATACAAACTGCGACTGGTTGGAGAGAAAGGAGGAGAACCAACGAAAAACGGTGCCCCCTATCCCTAACTCTTCCAGCCGGTGCAGCATGATACCATGGTCGATGGTATCAAAAACCGCTGAGAGGTCTAATAGGACCAGGACAGAGGAACAACCCCTGTCCCGAGCCCTCCAGAGATCATCAACCAATGCGACCAATGCCGTTTCCGTGCTGTGCCCGGCCCTGAAACCCGACTGGAACGGATCTAGGTATGATGATTCCTCCAAGTACTGGGGAAACTGTCGTGCGACCACACTCTCAACAACCTTCGCCACGAAGCAAAGGTTGGAGACAGGGCGATAGTTAGCTAAAATTGCTGGGTCCAGGGAGGGCTTCTTGAGGAGAGGCCTCACCACCGCTTCTTTCAAAGCCGTGGGGAAGTAACCCTCCCCCAAAGAGGCGTTAATAATTCCCTGGAGCCAGCCTCGTGTAACCTCCCGGGTAGCCAGCACTAACCAGGAGGGACACGGGTCCAATAAACATGTGGCTGCACTGAGCCTCCCCAGAATCTTGTCCACATCCTCAGGGGTCACCGAGTCAAACTCTTCCCAGATAACGTTCTCAAGACTATTCCCTGTCACCGCGTCCGTATCCACCCAGTTGGAGTCCAGTTCCCCCTGAATCTGAGCGATTTTGTCATGTAGATATCGTCCAAAGTCCTCAGCCCTGCCTTCCAGGGGATCCTCCCACGCTTCTTGATGGAGGTATTTAAGGTATTTAAACTGGACTTGTGGTTTCTGATTACTATTAATGGAATTTCTTTTTGACAAGGAATGAATGACGAGCATTTATTTATTTTTTATTTATTTATTTATTTATTTATTTATTTATTTATTTATTTATTTATTTATTTATTTATTTATTTATTTATTTCTTGGTTCTTATATGCTGCCTTACTCCCGAGGGACTCAGTATCAATAAAGATTCTGAATAAAGATACTGAATCAATAAAGATACTGAAAGGTCAACAAATATTGACCTTTATCAATAAAGATCTCTTTATCAGTCCGGAGATATTTATTTTGCTTTATTTCTTAGACAAAGTGATTGGTTGGATTACAAAACAAATTTTGTAAGAGAAGAAGAATTATAATACTCACAAGATGGGGGAAGCTGATTAAAAATTGGTCAAGAACTCGCATGGCTTCCAGCAATTTCACAAACTCCTTGTCTTCAGTGGCAAAGCTCCGTCCAAAAACTACAGTAGAGATCATATGGCCAACAACACGTGTAATGTACAGTGAAGGGTCAAACGGCTGTCCTGATAACATAAAACTCTCATTAACATTCACATTAATTCTGACTGTCTTGTTATTAATAAAAGCAAGCCTATTAAAGCAAGCCTATTAAAAAACAGAGCTTATTAAAGATAAATAAGTGATGTTGAGAGTAAAAAGCGAATGAGCACTGGTAGACCCAACATAATTGGAAAAAATGTAGCAGTACCCTTGACAATCAATTCCATATGAAATTCCTTGAACCTCCAATAGGTTTTGGGATCTACCTCATGCTCAGTTGGATTCAATGAAATAAAAAAAACAATGAAATAATATTTTGGCATTACTGAAGTTAAGGTATACATGAACTGTCTTTAGGGAGTGTCTTTAGTGAGTCAGAATAAAATCTTGAAAAATGTTTGAAGCATCTGTAACATGAACAACTCACTTAAGAACCTCTATATTTAGATACCAGTCAAAAAAAGTAGGTCACCAGCACAATATAATATAACATCAGTGGAGACTAGAAAGTTACAAAATCTTGGGAGCAACATTCGTCACATTCTTCATCTATCAATTTGCATGTAACAAGAATACATTAAGATTTAGATTTATTATTAGAGTTGGAAGGGACCTTGTAGGTCATCTAGACCAACCCCCTGCTCAAGCATGAGTTCCTACACCATTTGAGACAGATGGCAGTCCAGTCTCTCCTTGAAGGTCGCAAGTGTTGGGGCTCTCACGACCTCTGCTGGCAAGCTGTTCCACTGGTTGATCGCTCTCACCGTCAGAAAGTTTCTCACTTCCAGGTTGAATCTCTCCTTGGTCAGCTTCCATCCGTTATTCCTTGTTTGGCTTTCTGGTGCTATAGAGAACAGCCTGACCCCCTCCTCTCTGTGGCAGCCCCTCAAGTATTGGAACACTGCTATCATGTCACCCCTGGTCCTTCTCTTCGCTTGACTGGCCAAGCTCAGTTCCTGCAACCGCTCTTTGTATGTTTTATTTTCCAGACCCTTTATCATCCTGGTTGCTCTCTTCTGCACTTTCTCTAGGGTTTCAATGTCTTTTTTGTAGTGTGGTGACCAAAACTGGATGCAGTACTCTAGGTGTGGTCTGACCAAGGCTTTATAGATTGGTACTAGTACCTCTCTGGTCCTTGATTGTATCCCTCTATTTATGCAGCTCAGGACTGCGTTGGCCTTTTTGGCTGCTGCTGCACACTGCTGGCTCATATTTAGTTAAAATGAACTTTGGTGTTTTGTGCTTCAGCCCATTGGGGAAACCAACCTGAACATAGATCCCCCCCCATCACTCACTCACTCACTCACTCACTCCTCACTTACACACATGGAAAAACTAATGGAGTTGGCAGAATGGCCAAATTAACTGTTTTAATTAAAGAAAGGAATATATCCAGTTTTGTTTCTACTTGGAAATTGCTTCTAGATTTTGTGCTTGAAACAGGAAAAAAAATGAAATTTTTACTTTGGGTTTTGCTGATTAATTCGCTGTTATAGAAATGGCTAGTACTCGCTAAATATGTAAAAGTAAAAAGCTGAGGTTGTAACTTCATTTTATATTTTACTGTACCAGAAAAAAATTGAAAGTAATTGATTTTTTTTCTTTTCCCTTTATCTCCCACTTCTTTACATATTACAAAATCTCACAAGGGGATGCGCGCAAGAGAGAGATTTCAGTGATTTTTTGCTTCTGCGCATGCGCAGAAGCAAAAAAAAATCACCAAAATCGCGCACACACGCTTTTGCATCCCCTCGCAAAATTTCGACAGTTTTTTTCTTCCTGCACATGCACGGAAGCAAAATCGCGTGAGGGGGCACACGGGCGTAACATGGTGATGCATGCGTAGCGCACCGGTAGCGAGGTAAGAGCAACCCACCCCTGGTTTATACATACCTTTTGTATGTCCAAGGTCCTCCAAAAATCTCTCGACCTCTGCTTGCATTTGGGATTCCAGACTTTTTTTCCCCAGGCCTAACTTCCTCATGGTAACAACACTCAACTGCCTTTGCTGCAACCAGGTGTGACCATTTGAAAACACAATACCTGAACCATCAAGGATCAAAAAGAAAGAATGGCTCATAACAATTAATACAAAAGCAATATAAGTTTATGTTAGCTCTACTTTCTGCTCCTGCACTTGAAAATCCAATCCCTGTCTGTCCAATTAGGATACTCAACAATACCATATCCTTCAGAACAGAGGTGGGTTCCTGCCTCTGATTGCCGGTGCGGTTAATCTCTGAGTTCAGCGCAGAGCCGAAGAAGCTGCTCCCGTTCGCGGAATGGGAGTTTTCCCCGGGTGCTTTCCCCGCCCGCATGGATGCCGCCAATTGTGTTCTTTAGCCCTCTGCGCATGCCCAAAGCAATGTCTCTCATCCTAGTTCTTTTGTTTTTTCAAGTTTGAGGGTTCAACACTTTTAATCTACTTGTAAGAGATAGATTAAAACCTACCTTTTATAGTACATATTATAACCTACTTCTTATAGCAGAAAACTATTAAATAAAAATCCTAACATAAATAGAGCCAAGAAGGTTGGCCATATGTTTTTACACTCTTTATCAATTTCATATAAATTCTGTTTTTCCTTGATTTGGTTTATTGAAAACCTATTTCATGATCCTGCTCCTCATGTGAGCTACCAAATAATCTTCCTTTTAAAAACAAATCCTATCTGAATTTATAAAAAAAAAAAATTATGATAGACATGCAGCAGTTACCTTGCTTTATGACACTTCATGACATTTCTAATATCCAGTGTTTATGCTGACTGTTGACCATGGATGTGTGGCTGCTAAACATAACTTTAACGAGTATAGTAAATGCACATGGTTTGGACAAAACTTAGCCCTTTTTTTGCTGACAGCCAATAAGAAAGATGAGACTGGGCGATCAGCAAAGTCTTCTGAATGGTCAATCAAAGCTTCTTTCACAGTTTGATATCCAGATAAGACTATAGTATAATAATTTCCTCCCCCCAGAGAATAAATGCTCCCATATTGTTTTGCCAGCTGCAATATGAACAAAGTAGAGAGAAAAAAATATTCTATGCTATTATGTGTAATTGCAGATTAATATGCAAACTTTTGCTCCAGTTTCCTGCCTCTTGGCTTCTCATCTGCCTGCCTTTTTCTTTCTCCGTAACCTTAGTCATTTCAGTTAGAGCAGTACTGCAGGCTACTTCTGCTAATCACCGGCTACCAGCAGTTCAGCTGTTCAAATCTCACTGGCTCAAGGTTGACTCAGCCTTCCATCCTGGGTATGGATGGGTACCACTTCACAGTGCTTTTACAGCCCTCTCTAAGCGGTTTACAGAGTTCAGCATATTGCCCCCAACAATCTGGGTCCTCATTTTACCCACCTCGGAAGGATGGAAGGCTGAGTCAACCTTGAGCCGGTGAGATTTGAACTGCTGAACCGCAGCTAGCAGTCAGCTGAAGTAGCCTGCAGTACTGCACTCTAACCATTGCACCACCACCGCTCATTATTTATGTCTATTTGTCTACATAGGAGCTGAAGTGGTGCAGTGGTTAAATGCAGCCATTGCAGGCTGACTGTTAGTTCAACAGTTCAGCTGTTCAAATCTCACTAGGCTCAAGGTTGACTCAGCCTTCCATCCTTCCGAGGTCGGTAAAATGAGGACCTACCACTATGAAGCGGTATATAAGAAAAATGCTATTATTATTATTATTATAAAAATACCTTGTTTGTCAAAATATTCTCCCCTCAAATTCTTATTTGAGTGGTGAAAAAGAAGATCAGATTCCCCCATGAATGACTGTTTTTTTAAAATAATGTTCTGTTTTTAAACTATTATGTTTTTATTGCATTGTTCTTACCCATGTTGAGTCCCACGGGATTGGGCGGCTTATAAGAATGCTTATTAAATTAAATTAAATTAAATTAAATTAAATTAAATTAAATTAAATTAAATTAAATTAAATTAAATTAAATTAAATTAAGACTCTAGAAAGAGTGCAGAGAAGAGCAACAAAGATGATTAGGGGACTGGAGGCTAAAACATATGAAGAACGGTTGCAGGAACTGGGTATGTCTAGTTTAATGAAAAGAAGGACCAGGGGAGACATGATAGCAGTCTTCCAATATCTCAGGGGTTGCCACAAAGAAGAGGGAGTCAAACTATTCTCCAAAGCACCTGAAAGGCAGGACAAGAAGCAATGGGTGGAAACTAAACAAGGAGAGAAGCAACTTACAACTAAGGAGAAATTTCCTGACAGTTAGAACAATTAATCCGTGGAACAGTTTGCCTCCAGAAGTTGTGAATGCTCCAACACTGGAAGTTTTTAAGGAGATGTTGGATAACTATTTGTCTGAAGTAGTGTAGGGTTTCCTGCCTAGGCAGGGAGTTGGACTAGAAGGCCTCCAAGGTCCCTTCCAACTTTGTTGTTGTTGTTGTTGTTGTTGTTGTTGTTGTTGTTGTTGTTGTTGTTGTTGTTATTATTATTATTATTATTATTATACAATTGTATCACAGCGGCCAGTTGTTTCGCCGGATTTGGCATTGATTACTAGTCGAGCCCCACCCAGGGGCCTAGGAAGTCGTAATGTATTTTCGAAGTATATGTGCGGAACCGAGCAGTGCGGCTTTCTGCATTTGACTGATGGTGATTTTGTCAATTTTGAGCTGTTTTAAATGTAATTCCAGTGCTTTTGGGATAGCACCCAGTGTTCCAATCACTACTGGAATTACCACTGCTGGTTTGTGCCATAATCGTTGGATTTCAATTTTTAAGTCCTGGTATTTTGCAATTTTTTCGTGTTCCTTTTCATCGACCTTGCTATCTCCTGGTATTGCAATGTCAATTATAGTCACCTTGTTGTTCTCGACCAACGTGATGTCTGGTGTATTATGCGCCAGTACCTTGTCTGTTTGTATACGAAAATCCCACAAGATCTTGACCATCTGATTTTCAGTGACTTTTTCAGGCTTGTGTTCCCACCAGTTTGTAGCAGTATGGATGTTATAATTTTTGCATAAATTCCAGTGGATCATTTGTGCAACAGAGTTGTGTCGTAATTTGTAATCAGTCTGTGCGATTTTCTTGCAGCAGCTGAGCACATGGGCTACAGTTTCATCAGCTTCCTTGCATAATCTGCATTTAGCATCATTTGAAGATTTATCAATTTTGGCCTTTATGGCATTTGTACGAATTGCCTGTTCTTGTGCGGCCAGGATCAATGATTCTGTTTCTTTCTTTAAAGTACCAGATGTTAACCATAACCAAGTTTTTTCACTGTCCACTTTGTCTTTTATTTTTTCCAGAAATTGGCCATGTAATGCTTTATTTTGCCAACTCTCCATTCTTGATTTTATCACATTTTTTCTGTATTCTTGTTTCGTCTGTTGGACCTTCAGTAGATTTTTGTTCTTTACTTCAATTAATAGATGTTCTTGACTTTCTTTTAAATAATCCGCCAGTGCATGCTTTTCTTCTTCAACTGTTTGCTTTACTTGTAGTAGTCCTCTGCCACCTGATTTTCTGGGCAGGTAAAGTCTATCAGTGTCACTACGTGGATGTAAACTGTAGTGCATTGTCATTAGTTTTCTGGTGTTTCGGTCCAAAATGTCCAAATCAGCTTGTGTCCAGTTAATTATACCAGCCGTGTATCTTATGACTGGTATTGCCCAGGTATTCATGGCCTTGATGGTGTTTCCACCATTTAATTTAGATTTCAAAATTTTCCTAACTCTGTTGGTGTACTCTCTTCTAATGATAGTTTTCACTTCTCCATGTCTGATGTTATCCAACTGCAGAATGCCCAGATATTTATAGGCTTCATTTTGATTGCATTTAATTAATTGGCCATTGGGCATTTCAATTCCGTCACATGTAGTGATTTTGCCCCTTTTCATAGATACAGTGGCACATTTTTCCATGCCAAACTGCATTGAGATATCTGTGCTGAATATTAGGACTGTGTTGGTCAGTGATTGGATTTCTATTTCTGACTTTCCATACAGTTTCAAATCATCCATATACAATAAATGTGAAATTTTTTCAGCGTCTTTGGCTATTTGGTATCCAAGTTTCATTTTTTTAAAGATTACTGATAGTGGGATCATTGCGATGATGAAGAGGAGGGGTGAAAGTGAATCTCCCTGAAAAATTCCTCTCTTGATATTAACCATTCCATAGTTCTCATTCCCTACTGCCAACACAGTTCTCCATTGTTTCATCGCTTTTTCAGTGAATGATGTAATATTTTTGCTGATGCCAATAGTTTCTAAGCATTTGATGATCCAGCTGTGTGGCAGTGAGTCGTACGCCTTTTTGTAATCAATCCAGACCATATTCAAGTTCGTTTTTCTGTTCTTACAGTTTTCTAGTATCATTTTGTCAATTAGGAGCTGATCTTTTGTGCCCCTGCTCCTTCTTTTGTTGCCTTTTTGCTCTACTGGCAAGATGTTATTTGTTTCCAAATAATCCATTATGTTATCTGCAATTATCCCGGTGAGTAATTTGAAGGTTGTTGGCAAGCATGTTATTGGTCTGTAGTTTCCAGGTGTTGTTCCTTTAGTTGCATCTTTCTGAATCAAGTATGTTTTTCCAGTTGTCAACCATTCATCAATTTGACCATTTTGTAGCATTTCGTTCAGTTGCTTGGCCAATATTATTATTATTATTATTATTATTATTATTATTATTATTATTATTATTATTATTATTATTATTATTATTATTATTATTATTATTATTATTATTATTATTATTATTATTATTATTATTATTATTATTATTATTATTATTATTATTATTATTATTATTATTATTATTATTATTATTATTATTATATTATTATTACATTAAAGATTTTAAAAAGACATACCTCTGTTAATGTCCACTCTGAGAAAATCCCTTTTAACAGTCTTCTTGCTATGAAAGAAATCGAAGAAGGTCCTGGTGGATAGTCTTTGTGTTTACTGACCTGTTTCAGGAAGAAAAGAATCAAGCATGGTATCACAATTATAAAAAATAATAGCATCAACATGATCCTTCCCTTTTTCCAACTTTGAACGTCTGCTGTAAAGACTTGGGGTTAGTGAGCTTTTCTCTCTTGGTTTCCAACTATTTTCGCAGATGTCCTTCCTTTCTTCTCACCTTTTCTGCTACCGCTCCCCTTTTATACTCTGCTAATTAAAACCCCTTCAAATTATCTCAACCGATGATCTATGCAATATGCCCTTCCCCGATTTATGACACAAATATAATTGTTAATGTGAAGTTGAAATAGATCGTATGTTATGCAACATCCCTATAACGAAACACTAGTATTGCAGAAGGCCGATTATGTGTCATGGGTATTGTGGACAACCATGGCCTTATGGGGGGAAATGATGGCATATCCTTTTCAGGTTTTTTCCCCCTAGGGCAGTGATGGCGAACCTTTTTTGGTTCGCATGCCAAAAGGGGGGGGAATGCGGGGGATCACGTGTGTGCGTGCCCACACTCATAATTCCATGCACCCCCGCACATGCACGCATGACCCCCCTGCTCCCAGCATGCAATGGCACGCCCATTTTTCGCTCTCCCCAGGCTCCAGAGCCTTTCTAGGAGCCTGGGGAGGGTGAAAACGGCTTTCCCCACCCCCTCTGGAGGCTGGAAACAGCCTGTTTCCCGACTCCCAGTGGGCCAAGAAGGCCCAAAAATCAGCCAGCTGGTGCACACATGCACGCCGGACCTGAGCTTGTGTGCCCACCGATATGGCTCCGCGTGCCACTTGTGGCACCCGTGCCATAGGTTCGCCATCATGGCCCTAGGGCTATCAAAATCACAATATAGATACAGAAGAATAATAGGGATAGATGAAATACATTCTCAGAACTGGATTGTTGTTTATGGTTCTGAGATTAGGTAGAGGAGCTGGGAGCCAGAAATGTCTGAATTGCTTGAAAAAACCTGGACCTTAGATTTATTATTAGAGTTGGATGGGACCTTGTAGGTCATCTAGTTCTTAGGTGGAGCTGATGTTTGGGATCTAAGTGGTTTGGGTGGAGATACAAACAGAGGCAATTATATGATAAACAAATGACCTACCATTTTGAAAATTATAGCTAATGGACTCTATCGATGTTTATCTTATAGAAATGCAAGGAGATTATAAACTTAAAAGGAGCTATTATTAGGCTAAGTATGATAGAGGTATGGGTTCCAGAAAGAAAATAATAAGCCCAACAAAGACTATTACAGCAAGAAAAATAGAATTACCTATGTAGGTTCACTCAGATTCCATGATCAGACTGAAAACACAGCAAGTACTACTTAGAAAGAGCGGTATCTCTAATTCTATGTCTTTATGTTATAAGGTCAGGAAGTAGCTTTAAAGAAAATCTATTTATTTATTTATTTATTCCATTTGTATAGTCACTCACTGCAAACCAGTAATTCTGTGTGGTGACCAATCATAAAAACAATTAAAACAGTTAAAATATCATATGAAAAATAAGCTAAATACAAATAGCAGCCAAGAGATCTTATAATCGGCCGATATCAACATAACCAAAACATGGAGCCTTTCAGATACATGGGACTATTTCACTTATTAAAAATTAAGTAAAAAAAATAAAATAAGAAATAAAACTTCACTTTTTGACCCTTTAAATAATCAAAAATCAGATATAGCTCTCTGAAACAGCAAGGTTCAGAAATGGACAGGAAGAAAAGCCTTAATGTGAAGATCTAAACAGTCTCTAGGACAGAAGATTTGGACTTGAGTTTAAAATCTTACAAATTGGTGGATTTTTATTTTTATTTACTTTCTATGGTGAATTTAGAAAAAGACAGTTAATCTTTCAGTCTATAACAGTGGTGGCGAACCTTTTTCGGCTCGCGTGCCAAAAAGGGGGGGGCGCGCTCGCGCACGCTCGCGTGCCCACACCCATTCCCTCCCCCCCATGCATGCGCACAACACCCCCCCATGCTGCCCCATGCTCATGCGTACACCCCCTCACCCCCGCATAAAGGCTTACTGGAGCCTGGAACGACGAAACCGGCAAACCGGAAGTGCGAAAAAACGCACTTCCGGTTTGCCAGTATGCTGTTTTTTGCACTCCGGAGGGTTCAGGGAAGCTCCCTGAAGCTCCAGAATGCAAAAAACTACAAAACGGACAAACCGGAAGTGCGGTAAAGTGCACTTCCGGTTTGTCCATTTTGTAGTTTTTTGCATTCCGGAGCTTCAGGGAGCTTCCCTGAACCCTCCGGAGTGCAAAAAACAGCACACCGGCAAACCAGAAGTGCGTTTTTTCGCACTTCTGGTTTGCCGGTGGGAACCCTCGCGTGCCGGCTTCTATGGCTCCGCGTGCCACCTCTGGCACGCATGCCATAGGTTCGCCACCACGGGTCTATAATATTCTGGAAATAAGAGGACAAATGTCTTTCAGAGAACTCACCCTAAGGATTGCTGGTTGTGGCGTATTGGATTTCCAAGATTTTGCACAAGTTTTTATTTATTTATTTATTTATTTATTTATTTATTTATTTATTTATTTATTTATTTATTTATTTATTTATTTATTTATTTATTTATTTATTTGGAGGTTTTTCTATGCCACCCTACTCCCTGAGGACTCAGGGCGGCGTACAACATTTTAAGAAAACAACCAACCAAATCATTAAAAACAATTTAAAAAACAATTTAAAAAACAATTCAAAACACATATAATACCATCCATACATGGGGGAGACATGAGATGTAATATTGTCTTGGAATCACCCCACCTGCAGGAAGAGCCATGTCTCAATGGCTTTTCGGAAGGCCAGCAAGGTGGGGATAATACGGATCTCTGGGGGGAGTTGGTTCCAGAGAACAGGGGCCCCTACAGAGAAGGCCCTCCCCCTAGGCCCCGCCAGTCGGCACTGTTTGGCTGATGGGACCTGGAGGAGGCCCACTCTGTGGGATCTAACTGGTCGTAGGGAGGAGTGTGGTAGGATGCGGTCCCGGAGGTAGTCTGGTCCTGAGCCATGTAGGGCTTTAAAGGTCATAACCAACACCTTAAATTGCGACCGGAGACTAATGGGCAACCAATGCAGCTGGTGGAGAATGGGCGTTACGTGGGTGTATCTTGATGCACCCACCACGGCTCACACAGCTGCATTTTGCACCAATTACAGTCTCCGGACACTCTTTAAGGGTAGCCCCATGTAGAGTGCGTTACAATAGTCCAGCTGGGAGGTGATGAGGGCGTGAGTGACGGTGAGCAAAGCCTCCCTCTCCAAGTAGGTTCGTAATTGGTGCACCAGGCGAACCTGTGCAAAGGTCCCCTATATTATATTATATTATATTATATTATATTATATTATATTATATTATATTATATTATATTATATTATATTATATTATATTATATTATATTATATTATATTATATTATATTATATTATATTATATTATATTATATTATATTATATTATATTATATTATATTATATTATATTATATTATATTATATTATATTATATTATATTATATTATATTATATTATATTATATTATTATATTATATTATATTATATTATATTATATTATATTATATATATATATATATATATATATATATATATATATATATATATATATATATATATATATATATATATATATATATATATATATATATATATATATATATATATATATATATATATATATATATATATATATATATATATATATATATATATATATATATATATATATATATATATATATATATATATATATATATATATATATATATATTATGGTGTTCTTATATGCCGCCCAACTCCCGAAGGACTCAGGGCGGCGTACAACAGAAAAAAATACAAGACACCAATTCATAAATAACACATTAAAACGAGATATATAAAAATTAAAAAAACCCACAATATTTAAAATCATCCAATACACAGTCAATAACCATACATACTTGGGGTGAGCTTGAGTGGATTAAGCTCTACCCCCTGCCTGCAGGAAAAGCCATGTCTTGACAGCTTTTCGGAAGGCCAGCAGAGTGGGGATAGTTCGGGTCTCTGGGGGAAGTTGGTTCCAGAGAGCGGGGGCCCCCACAGAGAAGGCCCTCCCCCTAGGGCCCGCCAGGCAGCATTGCTTGGCCGACGGGACCTGGAGGAGGCCAACTCTGTGGGCCCTAACCGGTCGAAGGGAAGTATGAGGCAGAATGCGGTCCCGGAGATAACCTGGTCCTAAGCCATGAAGGGCTTTAAAGATGGTGATCAACACCTTGAATTGGACCCGGAGACCGATGGGCAACCAATGCAGCTGGCGGAGTATAGGTGTCACGTGGGTGTACCTTGGCACACCCACCACAGCACGCGCAGCCGCATTTTGCACCAGCTGAAGTCTCCGGATACTCTTCAAGGGTAGCCCCATGTAGAGCGCGTTGCAGTAGTCCAAGCGCGAGGTGACAAGGGCATGAGTGACCGTGAGTAGAGCCTCCTTCTCCAAGTATGGCCGCAACTGGTGCACCAGGCGAACCTGTGCAAAGGCCCCCCTAGCCACAGCAGAAAGATGGTGATCCAATTTTAGCTGTGGATCTAGGAGGACCCCCAAGTTGCGGACCTGATCCGAGGGAGTCAATTTTGCTCCCTCGAACACCAAGGACGGACAGTTGACATAGTCCTTAGGAGGCAGTATCCAAAGCCACTCAGTCTTGTCAGGATTAAGTCTGAGTCTGTTCCTCCCCATCCAGATCCTAATGTCATCCAGGCACCGGCACATTACATCAACTGCCTCCCTGAAGTCAGACGGGGTGGTGATGTACAGCTGGGTGTCATCAGCGTACTGGTGGAAACACACCCCATGTCTGCGGATGATCTCCCCCAGCGGTTTCATGTAAATGTTAAACAGGATGGGCGAGAGAACCGACCCCTGAGGCACCCCACATGATAGGGGCCTAGGGGACGATCTCTGTCCTCCTGCTAACACCGACTGCATCCTATCGGCGAGATAAGAGGAGAACCACCGCAAAACGGTGCCTCCCACCCCCAACTCACCGAGACGATGCAGCAGGATACCATGGTCGATGGTATCGAAAGCCGCTGAGAGGTCAAGTAGCACCAGGATGGAGGAATTTCCCCCATCCCGGGCCCGCCAGAGGTCATCCATCAGGGCGACCAAGGCAGTTTCTGTACTGTAGCCGCGCCTGAAGCCCGACTGATAAGGATCTAGATGATCTGTTTCATCCAGAAGCTGCAGAAGCTGAGTAACCACCACCTTCTCCACAACTTTCCCCCAAAAGGGTAAATTGGAGACCGGGCGATAGTTCTTCAAATCAGCTGGATCCAGGGAAGGCTCCTTCAGGAGGGGTCTCACCACCGCAGCTTTTAACAACTGCGGTACGGATCCCTCCCTCAAAGAAGCGGTGACCACCGCCTGGATCCAGCCGCGTGCCACCACTCTACTGGCCGAGACCAACCAGGAGGGGCACAGGTCCAATAAACAGGTGGAGGTACCCATTAGACAATTATTTTGTCTAATTATATATATATAATTAAACAAAATATCCAAGTTAGACATGAACTCGATCTTCCAGAAACCATCATCTGCGAACTGATCTTAAATACCACACTTCGCTTCCTACTACGCTACAGAGCCCCTGATTACAACATCACACATGCGAACAAGCTAACCTCACTACTAACGTGGGCAGCCTCCTACCCACACCCTCTTATTTTTCTTGGCGACTCAACTTACCTCATATTAACTGGACCCTAAATGAATGTTCAACCGAACCCATACACTCAACCCTTTACAATGCTATTACTAATCTAGGGCTTGAACAGCTAGTAACAAACAATACTAGACTCCGCAATTGTCTTGATCTCATCTTCTGCAACAATTTATACTCAATTTATGGACTACAAATAATAGAGCCCTTTTCCAGCAGTGACCATAGCATGATTGAGTTTTGTCTCAATATACCAGAGGTGGGTTCCTGCCGGAGCTGCCTGATGTGCAGCTCCGGTAGGGAGCGTCTGATTGCGCAATTTGCGTGCGACCGCTCTGGAGCCCTCTCTGCCGGTCCACTGTGCGCGTCACCAATTTTTTCGTGAATTTTTGGCCAATTTTGCTTCTGCGCATGCACGGAAGCAAAATCGCGCTGAAATCTCGCAAGGGGACGCACACGAGAGAGAGATTTTGGTGAGATATTGCTTCTGTGCATGCGCGGAAGCAAAATCGTGCCTAAATCTCTCTTGCACGCATGTCCCCTCGTGAGATTTTGGCCCGATTTTGCTTCCGCGCATGCACAGAAGCAAATTCTCACAAGGGGGCGCGTGCAAAGCACGCGCACATGCGCATGAAGCATTGAGATGCGCAGCGCACCGGCACTGGTAAGGGAGGAACCCACCGCTGCAATATACGTCCTTACAAAAATGACCACAATAAAAGTATAACCAATTACAACTTTAAAATAGCCAACTATGATATCATAGATGCTGACCTCTCATCTCTTGATTGACAAACATTATTCTCTGACTGTAATACTGCTGAAGACTACTACAATATCTTTTTGCTCGAAATGCAAAGAGTCATTAAATTATATGTACCACTAATTATCACCAAAACAAAAAAAAAAACAAATTACCCATAAAAATAAGGAAGCTCCAATCCCCAAAAAAGATTTGTTTGGTGGAAAAACAAAACTGGCTACGTTGCCGCTACAAAAATCTATGCCACCAATTAAAGACCAAATGCACCAATTATCACATCAATCAAGAAGAAAACGTTCTGTGCACAAAATCCACACGCGCCTTCTACAATTTTGTAAAAAACAAACTCAAAGACTCGATATCCATCCCACCCCTCAAAGGACCAAATGGTAAAGAATATAATGATGAAGCTCTTAAAGCCAATCTCTTTAACACATTCTTCGGCTCCGTCTTAGTAAACAGCAATGGCTCATGCCCAATATTTCCTAGTCGCAGCTCAAACAATTGCAACGATCTAACACAAATCGATTTTACAGAAGATAATGTTAGAAAAGCATTACGCAACCTAAAACCATCTCTATCCATTGGACCTGACCATATATGTGCATATTTCTTTAAAAAGCTCTCCACAACCATAGCTGAACCTCTAAGCATAATTTTTGAAAAATCCTTCACGACTAGGCTCT
The DNA here is from genome assembly GCA_023053685.1 of Diadophis punctatus similis. Lineage (NCBI taxonomy): Eukaryota > Metazoa > Chordata > Lepidosauria > Squamata > Dipsadidae > Diadophis > Diadophis punctatus. The sequence goes on along the minus strand of JALIGW010000005.1, from coordinate 77,519,956 downwards.
TACCCAACTTATGGTCACTAGCCACAGTCATCCCGATCTTCAAAAAAGGAGATCCAAGTAACGTTGAAAATTACAGACCAATCTCTTTATGTTGCATCACCTGCAAAGTCATGGAATCAGTCATAAATCAATCCATCACCCTTCACCTAGAAACTAGCAACCTACTCTCTAACAAACAATTTGGTTTCAGAAAAAAATTATCCTGTAACCTGCAACTCCTACACTGCAAAAACATATGGACTTCACAACTCGATCAAGGTAAATCAATAGATGCAATTTACATAGACTTTTGTAAAGCCTTTGATTCAGTAGTACACGAATCAACAGAATATCTTATTCCACAAGACTTGAAATTTTGGGCTTAGACAACTTAGAGCTATGTCGCCTTCGATCTGATCTAAATGTAGTTCATAAAATCATCTGCCAAAATGTCCTACCTGTCAATGAATACTTCAGTTTCAACCACAACAACACACATAAACACAATAAATTCAATTTCAATTAAACCACTCGAAACTCGACTGCAGAAAATACAACTTCAGCAAGAGAGTGACCAATGCCTGGAATGCACTACCTGACTCTGTGGTTTCTTCCCCAAACCCCAAAAACTTTAACCTTAGACTGTCTATAGTCGACCTCACCCCATTCCCAAGAGGTCTGTAAGGAGCGTGCATATTTATTTATTTATTTATTTATTTGTTCATTCTTATAGGTCGCCCAACTCCCGCGGGACTCTGGGCGGCATACAACATGTAAGAAGAACAATTTATAAAAAAAACACAATAATAATAATTTAAAAACAGTTATAAAAATTAAAAAACATTATCATCATTCATACATGGGAAGACCACAGATGTTCTCATTGGTCTTATTTTAGCCCGCCTGCTTGAAAAGCCATGTTTTCACGGCTTTACGGAAGGCCAGCAGGGTGGGGATAGTCCGGATCTCTGTTGGTAGTTGGTTCCAAAGAGAAGGAGCTCCCACAGAGAAAGCTCTCCCCTGCGGTCCCGCCAACTGGCATTGCTTGGTTGATGGGACCTGGAGGAGAACAACTCTGTGGGACCTAACCGGTCGTAGGGAGGTATGTGGCAGGATGCGGTCCCGAAGGTAGTCTGGTCCTGAGCCATGTAGGGCTTTAAAGGTCATAACCAACACCTTAAATTGCGACCAGAGACTAATGGGCAACCAATGCAGCTGGCGGAGAATGGGTGTTATGTGGGTGTATCTTGATGCACCCACCACGGCTCACGCAGCTGCATTTTGCACCAATTACAGTCTCCGGACACTCTTTAAGGGTAGCCCCATGTAGAGTGCATTACAGTAGTCCAGCCGGGAGGTGATGAGGGCGTGAGTGATGGTGAGCAAAGCCTCCCTCTCCAAGTAGGTTCGTAATTGGTGCACCAGGCGAACCTGTGCAAAGGTCCCCCTAGCCACAGTTGCCAGATGTTGATTCAATTTAAGCTGTGGATCTAGGAGGACACCCAAATTGTGGACCCATTCCGAGGGAGTTAATTTCTCTCCCCCGAGAACCAAGGAGGGACGATCGACATAGTCCTTGGGGGGCAATATCCACAGCCACTTGGTCTTGTCAGGGTTGAGCTTGAGCCTGTTCCTACCCATCCAGACCCTAACATCATCCAGGCACCGGCACATCACATCCACTGCTTCCCTGAACTGAGACGGTAGGCATGCACAATCGTGCCTACCATCCCTGTCTACTGTCCTATTGTCCAAATTCACCCATATCTAGTTTGCTTTTGTTTATGTTTATACCATACCTGTTATCTTGTACACGACAAATAAATAAAATAAATAGATAAAATAAATAAATAGATATATGTTGCCCTGCAAGAGCTCTCTTAATATATGCACCTTTTTGCCTGGTGGCACAAATCTAACCTACAAGTACATTATTACTGAATTTGTCAACACAACTTTTTAAAGTATCTGTCAGGTCTAGTTTGGTCATAACAAGTAAACATATAATTAGGCAAGGCCAGCACCTTTGATGGTATACATTAACTTGATTCTTATCAATCTAGTTTCCAGATACTTCTTTAATGAAGTAATCTTTATTTATTTATTTATTTATTTATTTTGTTGAACATGTACTATATAACAGATATAAGTGTAAACATAGACATGAACAAGGAATGAGGACAAGTAAATGGGGACAGTAGGACAGGGACGGTAGGCACGATGGTGTGCTTATGCATGCCCCCTTTTACTGACCTCTTAGGAATGGGGTGAGGTCCATGGTAGACAGTTTATGGTTGAAGCTGTGTGGGTTAGAAGATGTAACAATGGAGTCAGGTAGAGAATTCCAGGCATTGACCACTCTGTTGCTGAAGTCGTATTTTCTGCAATCGAGTTTGGAGCGGTTTACCTTGAGTTTGTATCTATTGTTTTCCCATGCATTATTGAGGTTGAAGCTGAAGAAGTCATTGACAGATAGGACGTTGTAGCAGACAATTTTGTGTACTACGCTTAGGTCAGATTGTAGGTGGCGTAGTTCTAGGTTGTCCAGGCCCAAAATGTCAAGCCTGGTGGCATAAGGTATTCTGTTGTGAGCAGAAGAGTGGAGTACTCTTCTCGTGAAATACCTCTGGACTCATTCAATTGTGTTAATGTCCGATATACAGTGTGGATTCCAGGCAGATGAGCTGTATTCGAGAATTGGTCTGGCAAAAGTTTTATATGCCCTAGTTTGCAGTACAATGTTACGGGAGAAGAAGCTTCGCAAAATTAGGTTAACAACTCTTAATGCCTTTTTAGCAATGCTGTTACAGTGAGCTCTGGGGCTTAGATCGTTTGAGATGAGTACTCCTAGGCCCTTGACAGAGTGAGGGTTGTCTACGAAGTCATATCCACTCATCTTGTATTTGGAGTTATGATTTTTGTTGCCAGTGTGTAAGACAGAGCATTTGTTGGTTGAGATTTGGAGTTGCCAATTGTTCGACCATTCAGACACATAGTCAAGGTCGCTTTGTAGGGCAGCAGTATTGTCAGTGGTGTTGAATAGTTTTACGTCATCAGCGAAGAGGACGCAGCTGCTTATAATATGATCACAAAGGTCATTTATGTAAAGCAGAAAGAGTGTGGGTCCTAAAACGCTGCCTTGGAGAACACTGCTGTTAACTGATGCAGGGTTTGATAGGACACTCTTTATTTTGACTGTGCTTAGAGGTTCGGCTATGGCAGTGGAAAGCTTTTTCAAGAAGTAGGCACATAATCCATCAGGGCCAATAGATAGAGATGATTTTAGGTTGTGTAGTGCCTTTCCAATGTTATTTTGTGTAAAATCAATATGTGGCAAATCATTGCAATTAGTTGTAGTACGTCTAGGAAATGTGGGGCATGAGCCATTGCTGTTGACAAAGACTGAACTGAAGAAGAGGTTGGCCTTAATGGCTTCATCATTACAATCTTCCCCGTTGGGCCCTTTTAGGGGTGGGGTGGTTTTTGTGTCTTTAAGTTTGGCATTTATGAAATTATAGAAGGCGCGGGTGGGTTTCGTGTGTAACAGCTTTTCCTCTTGTTTGCAATGGTAATTGGTGCATTCTGCCTTTATCTGGTGGCATAAGGTTTTGTAGCAGCTTTTAAACTTAGCTACGTAGCTAGTTTTGTTTTTTCGCCAAAGAGATTTTTTTTGAATTGGAGCTTCCTTATTGCTGTGGGTAATTTTTATTTATTTATTATTATTATTTTTGCTTTGGGGGTTTGGCAGGAGAAGGGACTTTTACACTGCTTCATTCCCTTCAGCATTTCATCAGCTTGCAATATTGTTTAGTAGAATTGGCTTCTGGATCAATGTACATGCTTTCAAAATCTGAAAAACTGCTCTACAAGTCTTCCTCCACCTCCAGCTCTATGGAGTTCCAGCAATGACTCCCTTTCAAATATTGAAAGTTGCACATTTGGATGTCAAGTGCCATATCTGCTTTGTTTTTCTTTGGGACAGAAACAGTATAATTTTGATGTGGGAAATTTTAACATCAACCCCTTATCATAGTTGGATCACTCTTTGATTGACACAACTGCTCTCCACAAGAACCTGCCGGATTGATTCACTCAGGCTCCCGAAGATCCGTTGTAGTTTCAGAAGGAACCTGGATTTTTTTTTTCCTGAGGCATAATTTGACTGAGTTCCAAAATCTAATAGTATTTTATCAGAAAAACCATAGCTAGAAAATGAAGGTAGTCAAAATTGTGAATTCATAACATGTCTCTTTGATAAGACACCTCCAGAAAATGACATAATGTGGTAGAAAGCATGATGAAAATCCTTGCACTAAAAGATGGGAAACACGATTGTATCTCAGGAATTTTGATAGCAAATGATTGACTCAGGAATATTTCACAAACCCACTTCTCCAAGTTTATTCACCAAGGAAGAATTTGGACAGAAAGCCTTGAGAGGGGTGTGTAGCTTCGCAGCTTGTGCCAGATTTAGGCAGGAATATGCACTTCTTTCCACTCCAAGGACAGTATTGGTTCTTTGAGAAGTGTGCTGGGAGATACACCCCCCCAGTTAATTGATGAAAGTGAAGAACATTTAAATAGCTATCCAGCAAGTTGAATAATTTGTCTCATTCTTAGGGCAAGTTCTGTAACATCAAAACCAGGGGTGAAATGCTGCCGGTTCGGGCGTGCCTGTCGGTGGTCGGAGAGCCGGTAGCGCGAGGCTTCACCCACCCGCCCGGACATCGCTATTTGGGTTCTATTACCCTCTGCACATGCGCAAAGCATTCTGCATATGCGCAGAGGGTAAAAGAACCCAAATGGTAGCGTCCGGGCAAAGCCTCGAGCTACCGACTTTCCGACCACCGGTAGACACGCCCAAACCGGCAGCATTTCACCCCTGAGATTCAAAACCCTTCCATAAAGATAAGTTTATTTGATCTTAAAATGACAGGAGAAAAGAGGGTGTATGTAGTTTTGAACGGTGATGGTGTGGTCAGCTGATCACTCGCTCCCTAACCCAGTTGATTGGTCAAATAAATAAAAGTAATTTACAACCTCAGTCCATATCATGCTTGGACTACTGCAATGAATCAGTGAATTCATTGTTAATGAAAGGTAAAAAATATGGAAGTAGGAATTTGCCCTGTAGAATAGAATAGAGTGGGAGTCAGCTATGCTAACAACCAGAATAAATATGGTATCTACCAACTTTCTTATATTTCCCTCAGTAACAATAGTACCGACCTTTTGGGTGAGTTTTAAAGTGTTTATTTAATTGGGCTTGCCAATAATTGTTGCCATTAATTTTTTTTAAATTGTTGTTTAAAATCCACTGCCCTAGAATGAGTTCTTGATTTTTTCTGTACAGAATAAAGCAATTAAAGAGATTTCTTCTGTTTAATTGGCTTTGCATGCCAGGCACAGTGAAACTCAGGTTTCCTGAGAAAACACAGGCCTAATATTCCTCCTAAAATTCAAACAGAAGTATTTAGTCATTTAGAATTCAAATAGCATATAAATCCGTAAAATATTTAGCAACCATCATGACAAAAAAAACACTTAAGGAAAATTAATAATTTTATAATAAAAATTATAAATGATTATATCCCTGTATGGAAGATATTTCAAAGCCACAAGGATGACTTTGGAGCAGCCCATTTTTTTCAGAATATCTTCTTGTTGCTTTATTGAAATATCATAGGGTTTCCATTGTGCGACACATTGGAGCAAGTTAAACAACGGATTAAAGATATACATGGGCAAATGGACATGACAACTTTTTCAACTAATCATTCCCTTAAGCTTCTGACAGCAGTTAAAACAACTTTCACCCTGGAAAAATATTTACTCCTAGAAATGCCATCAGTGGAGAGAGAATTATTTGTCAAATTTAGATTTGAACTTTTAGATACTAACGTTAAATTCGGCCGGTATCGGAAAATCCCGTATGACGAAAGAACATGTATATGTGGGGCAAACGTTGTCGAGGATACGGCGCATATAATATTTGAATGTAGGATGTATGAGGAAGTAAGAAAACAATATCTGTCCCCAATTGTAAATAATTTTTCCCACTGGCATGTAAGGCATAAATTAACATTTCTATTGAAGGCAAACTCTCCTCCCCTGGTAAGGGCTATTACTCGCTATCTTAATAGGATGACAGCAATACGAGCCAGCTACATGGAAAAGAATTTCATTGATTGTAGGAAAGATGAGCTGAGTTAGAGATGAGATATTTTATTTGGGTTATCTAGTTTTAGAAATTTAGTTATTGATTTTTGATATCGTTGAATTTTGATGTCATGTACCATATATATTTTTGTACGGTTGTTTCTGTACCTGTTTGTTCTGCTTTTCTTTTTTGAAAAGGCCTTCGGGCTATTCAATAAATGTACCGTATATTGAAATATCAACAACATATGGATTTAACTAACTTGCAAAATGCCATGATGAAACTACTTCAGATGTAGAGCAAGGTTTGTTCCATCCAGCATTAGCACCCCAGCTAGCTGCCCTTAGGTATTTCTGTGCTCTCATGGGAGATTGCCAAAGAGGTTTAGAAGAGATTAGAGTCACAAGCTAAAACAAGGTCATTGTATAGATACACATCTTATTTTGAAGAATTTCCCAGAGACCTGGGGTAGAATTATTTGGCTTTAATTGATTAATTTCAAGAAGAATTGGTGAGGGATGAATTAGTGAGACAAATGTTTTATAGATGGCATTTAGCTCCATCAAGATTGGCCAAAATATACCCAAAAATGAATTCGGCTTGCTGGAAATGTAAAAAAGACGTAGGTACCTTCTTTCATGTGTGGTGGTTGTGTCCCGAAGCAAAGGGCTATTGGAAAAAGGTGCATGCTTGGTTACAAGAAATTACAGAGAGAACAATGGAATTCACCCCAGAATTTTCCCTGCTGGGGATAATGGAAAAACAACATCCAAAAAACATACAATATTTAATACTACATATTACAACTGCGGCAAGAATAACATATGCACAATATTGGAAAGACAATCAAATCCCACCAGAAAATATACTAATGGACAAAATATATAGATGTGCTGAAATGGACATGCTGACTATTCAACTCAAAGGACAATGCAACTCAGAATACTACAAAACATGGACTAGATGGTACAACTGGACTAAAAAAAAGAGGAAAGACTGTGTGACAACGTGAGAAGAAAACAAAGACAGAAGAGACTGTCAATTTATGATTTAATGTGCATAATTGAGATATAACAATGTTGTAAAAACGGGTGTAGATCTGTATCAAAATATTCAGATGTTTAATGAAGAAAAATAATTAAAAAATTACAAAAAAAAAAATTAGTGAGACAAGGCATCCCAGATAATTTGGAAGAGCTGTTCCAATAGAGGGCTGGTTGGAAACTGAAGCAGAGAAGAAACAGCAAGAGGAGGGTGTGTACAGCCTGTTTTTATCTCTAGTTAAGGCCTCCTTTAAGCAACTGTGTAGAAAGAAAATGCCCAACCTACTTTGAGGTCATGGATTTGGGAAACTTTGCTGGCTCTCATCCCACAAGTTTAGCAAGGAGACCTTCAGGCAATGAATGTGAGCCCAGACAACTGATAACAGAAAGTACATTCTATTATTTCGATAGTTGTCATTTAGATTCAGAGTTTTACTTTGCTTAGACTGGGAGTTACAACTCTCAAGCCTTATAAGCTCTGGGGCTGCAGCCAATTTCACAGATGGGACCACAGTGCAAAGCTTTAATTTACCACTCATCAAGTTTATCAATACTGGCATAATACCATACTGGAAGATGGTACAAACTGGTCCTGTGTTATAACACACCACACAGTGGTGGATTCCTACCAGTGCGGTCCACTCTATAGCACCGGTAGCGGCCTGCTGGTGACGTCACAGTACCGGTGCGGTCGGTTGCCAATGCCTGGGCGCTGCCATTTAAAAAATTGTTTTTTAAAAAAATTCTTCTGCGCATGCCCAGAAGCCGAGTTTCCGGCACTGCGCATGCGCTGCCTTCCTACCCCACAGTGAGTCCAAGCAGGGGAGGGCTGAGGGAGCGCGTGAGACACTGAAAGAACAGGCGGCAGGAACTATCTCCATTCCCCTCCCTTCAGCAGTCCGAGAAGGCACGAACGTGCGGTGATGATCCTAGGCATTTTCGCATGTTTGAGGCTTCTCGAGCTGCTGAGGGGAGGGGGAATGGGCGGCAGGACCTATCTCAGTTCCTCTCCCTTCAGCAGTCTGAGAAGCCACGCCCACCCGGTCACATGGCTGGCAAGCCACACCCACAAAATAAGCCACGCCCACAGAGTGGTAGTAAAAAAATTAGGAACCCGCCCCTGACACCACACCTTTGCCCTTGACAATAAACAACCACACTGAATTCTTGCCACTCTGTGTGCTGCTTTTTCACATGTTCCTATTATGCTGGGGATTGATTGGCTATAATCAAAGGCTGTCCTCTGAAAACAATATATATATTGGAGGGGTTTTTGGATGACAACTTGAAGAAAAAATTGATTCACTCTTCCAAATCTTCAGTGTCTGCACCAATGTTGTTGTTTTTTTAAATCTCCTCGGGAGATGTTTGTTAGGATGGTGCATGACCACAGACTCCTAACCCATGTGGGTGTTAGAAATCATTGTCCATGGCCTGCTACTTCACATCTCCTGGATCACCTCTAGGAATGCTGGGGAAATAAATAGTGTTGTTTTCAGGGAAAAATTAATGTGGGAGCAAATAGAACTTTCATTCCAGATGAATGCTTTTTATTTCATTCCCCTACAGTTGACTTTTATGACCAAATGCTTTCCTTCCAATCCCTTTTTCTTTGTTCCCATTTTGTAAGGGACAGAGCAGGCCAAGAGGTAACAGGGTGGCCTTTCCCTGCTTCATTATATTCCCTCCTATATTAATATTGATTGTTTCCTGATTGCTTATTTGAACCCTATGACAATCATTAAGTGTTTTTTACCTCATGATTCTTGACAAATGTATCTTTTCTTTTATGTACACTGAGAGCATATGCACCAAAGACAAATTCTTTGTGTGTCCAATTACACTTGGCCAATAAATAATTCTATCTATTCAGACTCACTTGGGTGACTAGTGAGGCTCCCAGAGAGCAGGGACGCTACGTGTCAGCTGGGGATGGAGGCCTTCCCGCCATTTTCCCCTCAGCAATGTCTCCAGCCATTTTCCCCTCAGCAATGTCTCTGGCTAAGGAGCTGCTCCCATTTCCTCAGCCCTCTGAAAGGCAGCATGGGCAAGATGGGGGAGGAAAGAAGCCCTCTGGCTGGAAAGGCTTCCCTTGTACAACCTGGGTGACAGAGGTGATAATTAATCTCACAAAGGAGAAGTTTGATCTTTTCCCGGACATCAGACATTAGAAAAGAAACCGCAGTTTAAAAGTCGAAGTAAAAATGTATATTTCGGTACAAAAACAATAAATCCTCATTATCTACATGTCTGATATAAAAAATAGGTCTTGCTTCAATGGAAGCCAGGAACAGAAGGAAAGAATGGAATGCACACATGCGTACAAGAACATATCAATCACGTGCTCAGGAATAAACCATTATAATGAATAGAGATGCATCTCCCTGCATATACATGTAACAGGCAATAAAAATCACTGCATGACACTGGACCCCTTTCCTGGGGGAAGAAGCCAGGGGGCCGGATGTCCTCTGGCTTCTGATACACAAGACAGAAGCCATCTTGCTTCCTTCTACCAGAGGGAGGTTTTCATGGCTCTGATGTTGCTCCCACTTTGGCCTCTGGCCAGCGATGCAGGATTAGAACCGGCACAGTTGCATTTCTCCCTGAAGCACAAACACGGATGCTGCAGCATTCTCTTCATTAATGTGTTGTCATTCCCCTCATGAAAGAACCCAAATAAAGTAGGTGATATTGACACTCCCCATTGAAAGAAAAACACCACAAACATAAGAGCCCATTTTTTTCTCTTCAGTCAGCTTGGTTTCAAGGAGACCAAGCTTATAAAAATACCTCAACAGCAGGAAGAAGCCTCAGCCTCATAATGAATTAGCTAAAGAGCTTTATTTGCCTTTGTCAGATTTATACCTGACTTTTTTTTTGTAAGAGCTTCCTTTTGGCTGAAAGTCCCCCTGGCAGGTGATGCCCCAGATCCCTTATTTTCCCACTCCCAGCTCAGGGAGAGGAACTACCCCACATTTCTCCAGGGTGCTTCTGTGGCTGCGGGTGGGGTCCCCACTCCTGCAGATTCATTATCTTATGGTTCAGTGTATTTTGGAAATGAGCAATGTCAGTAATGAGCTTAGTTAGGCATTTTGTGCACCTGTGTGCTTGCTCAGGCCATTTATTGAGTTTAGCAATAGCACTTAGACTTATATACCGCTTCATAGTGCTTTACAGCCCTCTCTAAGCGGTTTACAGAGTTCAGCATATTTGCCCCCAACAATCTGGGTCCTCATTTTATCCACCTCGGAAGGATGGAAGGCTGAGTCAACCTTGAGCCTGGTGAGATTTGAACAGCTGAACTGCTGAACTAGCAATCAGCTGAAGGTTGCAGTGCTGCTTTTAACCACTGCACCACCTCAGCTCCTTTATTTACTTAGTTTATTATACAAATCTACTACCTGCATTATACTACCTGAATATGCTACCTGAATTATAAGCTAAATGAGCAGGTAGAATTTGCAATGCAACTAGCCTTATCCAAGATTAGCATATTTGCAAATGGATCCACTGAAGGAGGAATCAGTGTTGGTATTTAAATGTCATGTAGGTGCCCTGCAAATTACATTATGATCCTATTAGATACGGTGAATGGAAGAGGCAGACAGAAGTGGCTTCAAAACAGCCAGCCCTTTTATAGGGAGCTGCCAGACAGTCTAGCCCAGGGGTAGGCAAAGTTGGCTCTTCTATGACTCGTGGACTTCAACTCCCAGACTTTCTGAGCCAATCATGCTAGCTCAGGAATTCTGGGAGTTGAAGTCCATGAGTCATAGAAGAGCCAACTTTGCCTACCCCTGGTCTAGCCAATCAGCAGTCAGTATTTTCCCTCCAGAATGGAAGACCTGACTGAAGCCTATGTGCTTCAGTCTGAGAATGTAACACCCCTCCCCTCTTAGTTGGGCTAACCCAACGTGTGGCGTAGTCACGCAGATAGGCAGGGTGTTTAGTTGGTCTTTCAGACCTGCGCAGCTCAGTCAGAGCTGGGTGAGCGGTCAGGTCAGACGAGTTTCTGTTGCTCCCAGCCTTGACCAATGGAATTCCTGGATTTCGGCCCAGGGTGTGGCTGGAGCTTCAAGGACCGGTTTGCTCGGAGCTCGCCCCCTGGCATGAGCGTCACTAGGTAAGTCTTCCAGACTTGATTGGCTTGAGTTCTCTCTGTTAGGAGCGAGTGATTGCTCCTGTTGGTTAGGCGTTGGCTCAGAAGTTAGTTCTGGTAGCCTAAGAGTGGAGTGGCTGAGTCGTCCTCGGAGTTGGTCAACATGCCGGCTCCAGCTTCTGCCGTCCTCGAGCTCTACTCAGTAAGAGCGAGGGCCAGTGATCTCTGTGATCATGGCAGGAACCCAGAGAGGACCCCCAGCATAGTTGTGGGCGTATACTTGATCCCCTATGCTAAAGTGTCGGGGCTGACTATGGGAGTCTACTGGGGCCTCTGCAGAGTAGTTAGGGTGTAGCCGATCTAGGTAGGATCGTAGTCGGCGACCCATTAGAAGTTCAGAAGGATTTCTACCAGTGGTGGCGCTAGGAGTGATATGCTGCACTAATAAAAATTTATCGATTCGGGTTTGCCAATCGCCTGGGCCCATGCGTGAAAGATCTTTTGCTGATCTCACCATTCTCTCCGTTTGACCATTGCTGGAGGGATGGAATGGTGAGCAAAGGGCATGTCTGATCCCCTGTTCTGCTAAATAGGTTTCAAATTGTAAGGCCATGAATTGGGGCCCGTTGTCTGAAACCAGGACATCGGGCAGGCCGTGCGTGGAGAAAAGTCTCCGTAACACCTTGATGACCACCTCCACCGTGGTCCCCAGGGAACCTCTTAGAGAAAATCTGACAAAGACAAATGAATGTCTTCAATCAACTCATTGAAATCTACTCCTGATCTGTAACAGTACAGGTAGTCCGCGACTTACAACAGTTCATTTAGTGACCGTTCAAAGTTACAGCAGCACTGGAAAAAGTGAGTTATGACAGGTTTTCACACTTATGATCATTGCAGCATCCCCATGGCCACATGGTCAAAATTCAGAAGCTTGGCAAGTGGTTCATGCTTATGATGATTGCAGTGTCCCAGGGTCATGTGATCCCCTTTTGTGACCTTCTGACAAGCAAAGTCAATGGGGAATCCAGATTCACTTAACAACGGTGTTACTAAAAAACGAAATGATTGACTTAACAACCATGGCAAGAAAAGTAAATCTCAAATGGGGCACACTTGCTTAACAAACGTTTCACTGAGCAACATAAATTTTGGGCTCAATTGTGGTCGTAACTCGAGGACTACCTGCATCTCTTTCCTATATGTTCTTAGTCAATATTTGAATTACAGAACAGAACAGAACAGAACAGAACAGAATAGAATAGAATAGAATAGAATAGAACTCGTTAGAGACTGAGGCTTCTGCCTGCTGCTGAGGCATTTTTACGGGATTATGGTCCCATATTGACCAAAGGGGGGGGAAGGGTTCTTATGCTTGTAGCATTTTTCTTTCAGTGATGACTGTCAATATCACCTGCTTTCTTTGGGTTCCTTTGAGGGGAATGACAATACATTACAATAAAGGACATTAATGCTATGGCTGGCACTTGTGTTTGTGTCTCACTGGGAAATGCAAATGTGCTGCTCCTGATCATGATCCTGCATCTCTGGCTAGAGGCCAAAGTGGGAGCAACATCAGAGCCATGAAAACCTCTCTTGCTGGATTTCTGGTAGAAGGAAGCAAGATGGCCTCCCTCTAGTGTATCAAAAGCTGGAGGAGATCAGGGCCCACAGCTTCTTCCCCCAGGAAAGGGGCCCAGGCTGTGTAAGGAAGGCCTTTCCAGCCAGAGGGCTTCTCTTATCCTCCATTTTGCCTTTGCTGCCTCTCACAGGGGCTGAGGAAACGGGAAAAGCTCCTCAGCCAGATACATTCCTGAGGGGAAAATGGCGGGGAAAAGAAAGGCCTCTTAGCACTTCTAGGGAATGGCGGGCGGTATGCAGCATCCCTGCTCTCTGGGAGCCTCACTTGCCACTCTAGGGAGTCTGAAGGACAGAAAGTTACCTTAACTTTAGTGACCTCTTAGCTTTCTCCAACCCTCACAAAAGGGGAGGAAAGAAAAAAAGAAAAAAGCATAAAAATCATATATTGTTGTATGAAATAGAGTGGCCGGCTAAACTTTTTAGCTTAGCAGCTAAAGTGTAAGTGGAAATATTAGAGTTATGGGAATTTATTTGAAGTACATAGCAAGATGATAAGGAGAACACATTTTCTCTCGGTGTCATAATACTACAGTAAAATGTGAAAAGAAGTAGAACGTCTCGATGTTTCTTTACATAGTGCAAACACAAAAATGGCCACCAGCTTGGAAGATTTTTAAAAGAGACCTATATCTTGGAGAATGGAATAGAATGGAATGGAATGGAATGGAATGGAATGGAATAGAATAGAATAGAATAGAATAGAATAGAATAGAATAGAATAGGACAGTTTTTCCTAAAACCTACTATCATCTCTAGAATTTTAAGATTGTTCCAGCTCAGCAGTGAAATCTACCTTCCCTACCAGTTTGGAAGCGCACCTGCTTTGTGTTTTGTACTCGTGCTTTGCTCGTGCCACCATCGTACGTGCTTTTCCACACTCTGTGCATGCGCAGAAGGCTTTGCGCATGAGCAGAGGGTTAAAAAAAAGGAAAATGGCAATGTCTGGGCTGGTGGGCGGAGCCTCGTGCGGCTGCCACTACCGGTTCTCTGAACCACTGGTGGCCGCTGCTACTGGTACGCCTGAATAGGGCAGAACCGGTAGCATTTCACCCTTGTTCCAGCTACATCACAGGGCCAATTGATCCCTACACAGTAGAAATGTGCCTGAAAGCTTCCAGTTTTCCCACCCAAAAGAAAGTTCAAGTCCCTACCCCAGTACCCATATGTCCATCACATTGTCCGATCATTGCACCATCCCAACTGGTGATGCCTCCTATACACACCAGCGGTGGGTTGCTGCCTTACCGGTGCCGGTGCGCTGCGCACGCATCTCCACGCTTCGGGCACGCACTCGCTCACTATGCGCATGCGCCCCCTCGCGCAATTTTGCTTCTGCGCATGCACGGAAGCAAAATCGCGCCGAAATCTCTCTCTCGCGCGCATCCCCTTGCAAGATTTCGGCGAGATTTTGCTTCCGCGCATGCGCGCAAGCAAAATCAACCCAAAATCACCGGGAAAAAATGGTGACGCACGCGATGGACCGGCAGAGAGGGCTCCGGAGCAGTTGCGCAATCCGCCACTCCCTACCGGAGCTGCTTACCGGGCAGCTCCGGCAGGATCCCACCTCTGATACACACCCATCCAGGTGCAGGGCAAGTGACCTTGACTCTCAGTTATTTTGTTATTTTGTTATATCTCCCCACTCATACAATCCCCCCTCCCAGTTTCCCACAGCACTAAATGTGACAGGCCTGAAGATCCAACGCCCAAGATGGTTTCTAGGCCTGACTACCAAAGATGTCTGATTTGGAGACAAGATGTCTTAAGGATCAACCTCAGAAAGATGAGTTATGTAGAGTTAGCATGCTAATATGCTGCTGATGCAATACATTCTAAGGATATGCTGTCAGCAGATCTACTACGTATTTGTTTTTAGTTCATGGAGTAATATAAAAGGACGTTAGCAAATGATCACATTGAAAAGGCAATTGAGTAGCAGGAGAGAAAAAGTTTCAGCTTCTCTCAATATATTAGAAAAAAAAATCAAAGGATACTAAGACAGGACAATGGACATAGGGGCATTTTTGTTTCTTTTTCTGCTTGCTCTGCTAATTCTTCTCTCCTTGAAACAACTTTGGATAAGAAGACACTTCCCTCCTGGACCACTGTCTTTTCCCTTCATTGGAAACACATGGGCTCTTGGAATTACACTTCATAAAGACAGTTTCTCTAAGGTATTTCTTAATATAGATTAAGAATGGGGGTAATTGTACATTATTTTCCTTGTACCATGCTTATGGGCCAATAGGTTTTGCTACTAAAATAACCTAGAAACGTATTAACATTGAAAATAATTTAATAAATAAATTGAGAGTGATTGCTTAAGCAAATTAACCTGTTCTTCTTCATTCCAGAAAGGGAATAACTTCCATAAATACAGGTTCTGTCTAAATTTTAGGAAAAAATCTAAATGATAAAGGCAGCTTAACAGTGGAACCAATTCATCAGAAACAGTTGGCTCCTTTTTAAAGATACATTCATGAAGAGGTTGAATAAACATCTTTGGAGAATTTCTTTATTTGGAGTCCTGAATTTAGCAGGATGTTCACCTTGATGACCTCAGTGGTTCCTTCCAGATCAATAAATGTAGGATTGGTGGTAGTACAGTGATGGTGTTTATATCCTGGTTTCGGTTGAAATATTTCCCACCAGCAAGCGACCTATGTTGCGACAGTAAGAATAAAGCTAAATGTGAAGGGAATTGTAAACTTCATTTACAGTCTGTTATAAAACAGGATGAACACTACCGTGTTTCCCCGAAAATAAGACAGGGGCTTATATTTTTCTGACCCCCCAAAAATGCCCCTGGCCTTATTTTCGGGGGGTGGCTTATTATTTTCGGGGTGCAGGCTGGGCGGGGCACGAGACGCACCACTTACTGGAGTTTGCCAGCTCCATGGTCTCTCGGCTAGTCTCTTTAGGGAAAAAAACTTGCAAACAGACAAGCCGAGAGACCACGGAGCTGCAAAACTCCAGTAAGTGGTGCGTCTCTCTTGGCGGGGCGAGTGTCCTACCTGCGGCTTGTCCCGGGTCCTCCATCACCTTCTCACCGTCTTCTCTCCACGGCAGCACATTCTAAAAGAGAACGCCGCGCGAGTTCGAGTTTGAACTCGCGCGGCGTTCTCTTTCAGGACGGGCTGCCGTGGAGAGAAGACGGTGAGAAGGCGACGGAGGACCCGGGACAAGCCGCAGGTAGGACGCCCGCCTAACCCCGCCCAACCCTAGTGGGAGACGCCCCTCCTACCTGCGGCTTGTCCCAGGACCTCCGTCGCTGCCTCACCGTCTTCTCTCCACGGCAGCACATTCTGAAAGAGAACGCCGCGCGAGTTCGAGTTTGAACTCGCGTGGCGTTCTCTTTCAGGACGGGCTGCCGTGGAGAGAAGACGGTGAGAAGGTGACGGAGGACCCGGGACAAGCCGCAGGTAGGACGCCCGCCTAACCCCGCCCAACCCTAGCGGGAGACGCCCCTCCTACCTGCGGCTTGTCCCAGGACCTCCGTCGCCGCCTCACCGTCTTCTCTCCACGGCAGCACATTCTGAAAGAGAACGCTGCGCGAGTTCGAGTTTGAACTCGCGAGACGTTCTCTTTCAGGACCGGCTGCCGTGGAGAGAAGACAGTGAGAAGGCGACGGAGGACCCGCGACAAGCCGCAGGTAGGAGGGGCGTCTCCCGCTAGGGTTGGGCGGGGCGTCACGTTCCTACGGTACCTGGGACTTGTCGTGCCGTGGGGCGGGGGATGGGGCGGGCAAGGCCGCGAAACTCTAACCGTACCAGTCTGGTCTGGCAGAGAGGAAGACAGAAACAGAAAACAGAGGGAGAATTGTGAAAGGACAGAAAGAGGAAGAGGAAGAGAAACAGAAAACATGGAGAGAAATGAAAGGAAGAAAGGAGAAACAAAACAGGGATACTGGGGAAAAGAAAGGGAGAGGAAGAGGAAGAGAGAGAAACAGAAAACAGGGATACTGGGGAAAAGAAAGAAAGGGAGAGGAAGAGGAAGAAACAGAAAACAGGGATACTGGGGAAAAGAAATTGAGAGGAAGAGAAACAGAAAACATGGAGAGAAATGAAAGGAAGGAAGGAAGGAAGGAAGGAGGAGAAACAGAAAACAGGGATACTGGGGAAAAGAAAGAAAGGGAGAGGAAGAGAGAGAAACAGAAAACAGGGATACTGGGGAAAAGAAAGGGAGAGGAAGAGGAAGAAACAGAAAACAGGGATACTGGGGAAAAGAAATTGAGAGGAAGAGAAACAGAAAACATGGAGAGAAATGAAAGGAAGGAAGGAAGGAAGGAAGGAGGAGAAACAGAAAACAGGGATACTGGGGAAAAGAAAGAAAGGGAGAGGAAGAGGAAGAGAGAGAAACAGAAAACAGGGATACTGGGGAAAAGAAATTGAGAGGAAGAGAAACAGAAAACATGGAGAGAAATGAAAGGAAGGAAGGAAGGAAGGAGGAGAAACAGAAAACAGGGATACTGGGGAAAAGAAAGAAAGGGAGAGGAAGAGAGAGAAACAGAAAACAGGGATACTGGGGAAAAGAAAGGGAGAGGAAGAGGAAGAAACAGAAAACAGGGATACTGGGGAAAAGAAATTGAGAGGAAGAGAAACAGAAAACATGGAGAGAAATGAAAGGAAGGAAGGAAGGAAGGAAGGAAGGAAGGAAGGAAGGAAGGAAGGAAGGAAGGAAGGAAGGAAGGAAGGAAGGAAGGAGGAGAAACAGAAAACAGGGATACTGGGGAAAAGAAAGGGAGAGGAAGAGGAAGAGAGAGAAACAGAAAACAGGGATACTGGGGAAAAGAAAGAAAGGGAGAGGAAGAGGAAGAAACAGAAAACAGGGATACTGGGGAAAAGAAATTGAGAGGAAGAGAAACAGAAAACATGGAGAGAAATGAAAGGAAGGAAGGAAGGAGGGAGGAGAAACAGAAAACAAGGATACTGGGGAAAAGAAAGAAAGGGAGAGGAAGAGGAAGAGAGAGAAACAGAAAACAGGGATACTGGGGAAAAGAAAGAAAGGGAGAGGAAGAGGAAGAAACAGAAAACAGGGATACTGGGGAAAAGAAATTGAGAGGAAGAGAAACAGAAAACATGGAGAGAAATGAAAGGAAGGAAGGAAGGAAGGAGGAGAAACAGAAAACAGGGATACTGGGGAAAAGAAAGAAAGGGAGAGGAAGAGGAAGAGAGAGAAACAGAAAACAGGGATACTGGGGAAAAGAAAGAAAGGGAGAGGAAGAGGAAGAAACAGAAAACAGGGATACTGGGGAAAAGAAATTGAGAGGAAGAGAAACAGAAAACATGGAGAGAAATGAAAGGAAGGAAGGAAGGAGGGAGGAGAAACAGAAAACAGGGATACTGGGGAAAAGAAAGAAAGGGAGAGGAAGAGGAAGAGAGAGAAACAGAAAACAGGGATACTGGGGAAAAGAAAGAAAGGGAGAGGAAGAGGAAGAAACAGAAAACAGGGATACTGGGGAAAAGAAATTGAGAGGAAGAGAAACAGAAAACATGGAGAGAAATGAAAGGAAGGAAGGAAGGAAGGAAGGAAGGAGGAGAAACAGAAAACAGGGATACTGGGGAAAAGAAAGAAAGGGAGAGGAAGAGGAAGAGAGAGAAACAGAAAACAGGGATACTGGGGAAAGGAAAGAAAGGGAGAGGAAGAGGAAGAGAAACAGAAAACATGGAGAGAAAGAGACACATTTGCCACACACAGGGAAACCACAATCGCAGACCCTGAACCCAACCCACACCCAGGGAAACTACAATGCTCGTGTATGGTACAACAATAAATTTATTCAAATTCAACAATATTTTCAAATTCAACAATATTTTCAAACTCAGCAATATTTTCAAACCCAACAATATTTTCAAACTCAGTCTTTTCAAACTCAAACACAACAATTTATTCCAACGCAACAGTTTATTCCAATACGGTTGTCATATCATCTTCTTCCACAATATCATCATCAAAAAAGTCCAGATCATGATTTACATTCTGTTCTTCTTGAGAGTTCAATCTCTGTAATACCAATGGTCCCAAGCGTTCATGCTTGGCAATGGAGGTCTCCTCAAAGGAGTACCTCCTATCCATGTATCCAGCTCTTATCGCATTTGCGACACATTGATCAGTATTTATTTATTTATTTATTTATTTATTTATTTATTTATTTATTTAGACGCTCTTATAGGCACCCAATCCCGTGGGACTCAGGGCGGCGTACAGCATGAATAAGAAACGTACATTTTTTAAAAAAAAACCATAATCATAATTTAAGTTAAAAATGTAATTAAGATAAATTAAAGAAAAAACATAATAAACGCAACATTCAGGGGGAATCTGATTATCCTATTCACCCCATTTGCCGGAAGAGCCATGTTTTTAAGGCTTTACGGAAGGCCAGCAGGGTGGGGATGGTCCGGATCTCTGGTGGAAGTTGGTTCCAGAGGGACGGGGCTCCCACAGAGAAGGCCCTCCCCCGCGGCCCCGCCAGCCGACATTGTTTGGCCGATGGGACCCGGAGGAGGCCCTCTCTGTGGGACCTAACCGGTCTTAGGGAGGTATGTGGTAGGATGCGGTCCCGTAGGTAACCTGGCCCTGAGCCATGTAGGGCTTTAAAGGTCAAAACCAACACTTTGAATTGCAACCGGAGACTAATTGGCAACCAATGCAGCTGGCGGAGGATAGGTGTTACGTGGGTGTATCTCGGTACACCCACTACAGCTCGCGCAGCTGCATTCTGTACCAATTGCAGTCTCCGGATGCTCTTCAAGGGTAGCCCCATGTAGAGTCTGTTACAGTAGTCTAGCCGTGAGGTGACAAGGGCATGAGTGACTGTGAGCAAAGCCTCCCTCTCCAAGTAGGGTCGCAATTGGTGCACGAGACGGATCTGTGCAAAGGTCCCCCTAGCCACAGCTGAAAGATGTTGATCCAATTTTAGCTGTGGGTCTAGGAGAACACCCAAATTGCGAACCTGTTCTGAGGGAGTCAATTTTTCTCCCCCAAGAACCAAGGAGGGACAGTCGACATAGTCCTTGGGAGGCAATATCCAGAGCCACTCAGTCTTGTCTGGGTTGAGCCTGAGTCTGTTCACTCCCATCCAGACCCTCACATCGTCCAGGCAGCGG
Organism: Diadophis punctatus similis; assembly: GCA_023053685.1. NCBI lineage: Eukaryota > Metazoa > Chordata > Lepidosauria > Squamata > Dipsadidae > Diadophis > Diadophis punctatus. The sequence continues at coordinate 77,499,925 of JALIGW010000005.1, read as the reverse complement.
CACATTACATCAACAGCTTCACTGAACTGACACGGGGTGGAGATGTACAACTGGGTATCATCAGCATACTGCTGATACCTCACCCCATGTCGTCGGATGATCTCACCCAGCGGTTTCATGTAAATGTTAAACAGGATGGGCGAGAGGACCGAGCCCTGTGGCACCCCGCAAACCAGGGGCCTAGGGGCCGACCTCTGTCCTCCTGTCAACACCGACTGCGTCCTGTCAGAGAGGTAGGAGGAGAACCACCGTAAAACAGTGCCTCCCACTCCCATCTCCCCAAGACGACGCAGAAGGATACCATGGTCAATGGTATCGAAAGCCGCTGAGAGGTCAAGTAACACCAGGATGGAGGAATAACCCCCATCCCGGGCTCGCCAGAGATCATCCATCAGCGCGACCAAAGCAGTCTCCGTACTGTAGCCGCGCCTGAAACCCGATTGAAAGGGATCCAGATAATCAGTATCCTCCAATAGCCGCAGGAGTTGGAGCGACACCACCTTCTCAACAACTTTACCCAAAAAGGGTAAGTTGGAGACTGGACGGAAGTTTTTTAAATCCGCTGGGTCCAGGGAAGGCTTCTTGAGGAGGGGCCTCACCACCGCAGCTTTTAAAGGCTGCGGGATGGATCCCTCTCTCAGAGAAGCGATCACAACCGCCTGGAGCCAGCCGCGTGACACCTCCCTGCTGGCAGAGACCAGCCAGGAGGGGCACGGGTCCAATAAACAGGTGGAGGTGCTCATCGCTCCTATGGCCTTGTCCACATCCTCAGGAGTGACAGGCTCAAACTCGTCCCATATAACAGGACTAAGACTCGCCCCTGTCATCTCGGCTTGCCCTGTCCAAATGGAGTCCAGGTCTGTCCGAATCTGAACGACTTTGTCCGCCAGAAACTGAGAAAATTCCTCAGCTCTGCCCTGCAAGGGATCTTCAACTCCCCCCTTGGCTAGGAGGGAGTGAGTCACCCTAAACAGGGCGGCTGGGTGGGAGTCGGCGGACGCAATAAGAGCGGAAAAATACGCGCATTTTGCCGCCCTTATCGCCACTAAGTAAGACTTAATGCAAGTTCTTAAAAGTGTCCGGTCAGACTCAGCTTTACTGGCTCTCCATCGTCGCTCTAGGCGTCTCTTTAGGCGCTTCATCTCCCGGAGCTCCTCAGTAAACCAAGGAGCCCTCCGGGATCCGCTGCCACGGAGAGGCCGCAAAGGCGCAATCCGATCTAAAGCCCCCGTTGCCGCCCGATTCCAGGCAGCCACTAGAGCCTCAGATGAATCGTGTACCAGGGAGTCAGGTATTTCCCCAAGTTCCCTCTGAAATCCTTCAGATTCCATTAGGCGCCTGGGGCGGAACCACTTAATCGGCCCCGCCTCCTTGCGGTGGAGGAGTGGTGCCATGAAATCCAACCTCAGAAGGAAATGATCTGACCACGACAAGGGTACTGTGACTAAGCCCCTCAGCCTCAGATCATCTCTCCACTGCCCCGAGAGAAACACAAGGTCAAGCGTGTGACCTCCCTCATGAGTCGGACCCTGAACTACTTGGGTCAGGTCCATGGTTGTCATGGAAGCCATGAACTCCTGGACTGCCTCCGAGGTTTCACCGGGCGATGGCAAATTAAAGTCCCCCAGCACCATCAACCTGGGGAACTCAATCGCCAGCCCTGCTACCGCCTCAAGCAGAACAGGCAGGGCCTTTGCAACGTAGCTAGGAGGCAGGTACGCTAGCAAAAGGCCCACCTGGACCCCTAAGTCCAACTTCAGAAGGAGCGTCTCACACCCAACAATCTCCGGGGCAGGGCTCCTTCGAGGATTAAGGTTCTGGCGAGCTATAATCGCCACTCCTCCACCCCTTCCCTGGGGTCGCGGCTGATGCTGAACTGAGAACCCGTCCGGGCACATCTCGGAGAGGGGAACCCCCTCCTCCTGGCCTAGCCAGGTCTCAGTAATACATGCCAGGTCCGCCCCCTCTTCCAGGATTAAATCCCGTACAAGGGGGGCCTTGTTGATAATTGACCTGGCATTCAACAGCAGCAGCTTGAGCCCAGGGCCCTGACATCCCTGGTTACCAGGACCTCGGGTTGAGCAAGATGGAACCAAACCAGAGGGGCCAGAACAGGAAATCGCTTGGAGACAGCGAGTTCTCGTTCCCCGAGAGCGGCCTACCCCTCTGCTCCCGCCATACCTACCTCTCCCTGTTATGACCGTAATCCTCCCGTCCCCCATCCCATCAGAGATCCACTCCCCTCCCCTACTGGTCCCCCCCTCTCCCGACAGATCATACATACCATTCATACTGCACCTGGGAATGGACCTAAGTCCCCCTCCACTTCTGTTTCCACACTCAGCAGAGGGGGACAAAGACCAAACCCTCGGCTTACTCATTCCACTCTAATAATCGATGAAACTCTCTCACACAATCATACCCATTCATAGCCCACACTATAACCACAATCACAATACTTCTGGGGTAGAAATTGCAAGGTTAATTATCACAAATGTTAAAATCAATAAAATTAATAAGGAGCATATAAAAATAATCTCATTAAAAATTAAGTCAATCCAAGAGTTCCAGTGTCCAGTTTTGGGAAGCCAGTAGTCCAGGGGTTGATGGTATGTCCCCCTATCCAGATGGTATCTATAGATCACGAGCTCTCTCCCTCCAGAGTCCGATGTCAATCTGTCAGAGGGGGAGGTCCCCCATAGATAAGGGGGGCCTGAGGAGAGGGAACTGGCCACTGTAGCAGTCCAAATGGTGGGCCCGATCATCAATACGGCCCCAATAATAAACACAGTCGCTTCGGTGGTGCTGGCCTGCATAGCAGTATTGTTCAAATCCCGTTTCCAGGCTGTAGAAGAGACGGTGCTCGACCGACGTTCCCACGGCATTCCAGTCGCCTCTAAAATGGCGACCTCCTCCCTTCCTGCATCCCCCTTCAAACTTCAGGCCGAAGACGTAAGAAAGGCCTGGCCAACAGCTGTTCAGTGTTGGCAGTCCTGGGGGGTTGCTGGGCGTTCGACTAAAAGGGCACTTGGCTAGAAGGGCAGAATAACAAGCCACAGCGAAAAGAATAACAAACACCAGCGGCAACGCTTGTTGGAAAAAGGAAAAAGGAAAAAGGAAAAAGGAGCCCAGCTGAGACCAATCAGCTGGGCGAGTCCAGCCCGAGTCTTTAACGGCCGAGAGATCAAATTCCGATCCGCACTGAAGCAGTACCGATCTGTCTGCTATACATACCCGGTATTGTCCTAGTCCTTGTCTCCCAGGTTGTTGCTGTTCCTGGCCAGTAGCTTTCGCGTAGTTTAAAAAGAGTTTTTAGTTGTTGAAAATCTTCAAAAAGAGCTCTGCGGCTTCGTGGACGCCATTTCCGCTGGCGTCTTCCCGAGCCTGGAACTTCCCGATTCTGCCTAGTCCTCGTGGCCAGAGGTCTTCCTCGACCAAACGGACTGGCGTGCTCCTGGGTTCTTCTAATTTCTTCCGACCCGCTCAGAGATGGAAAAAGCTGGGTCGGGTCCTTGCAATTCTTCGGGGAGCAGATGAACGAGAGCGGAGGGCAGTTCGTTTGCAACCTCTCCGCTTAGCTCCACCCCGGAAGCTTCATAGTTATCCAGCCAGTAATTTGGTCCCAAGCGGTTTTCACCCAGTGTACAAGTTCCTGCAGGCTAGGCTTGACAAAATTTCCCCGCTCATTTCTTTTCATCCGGTGTTCAATATACTCGTTAATTTGAAGATGAAGGTTATCTTTAAAAGGTTTGTTGATGGCAATGTCTAATGTTTGCAGGTAGCCAGTCATCCCTGCTGGGATCATAATCTGATCAATTCTCCTTTGAGAGAGGAAAGTTTTCATGGCTTTCGCACGGTGGGTGCTGGCTGCATCCCACACCACCATGCCTCTTTGGCCACCCCTCATAACAAGTGGGAGCATAAGCTCCACCCACTTTCGGATAGCTGCCTGGGTACACCAGGCCTTTTCTGTCTCTAGGACATAAATTCCTGATATTTTCTCTATTCTGCACTTCTTGCCCTTGCTTATCAATAGGGGTGGGACTTTGGTCCCATCCAGCCGGATGCCCAAAATACAGGTTACCCGAGTGCTTTCATATCCTGTGGAGGATATGTAAATGGACGTGGCACCCCTCTGGTCTATGGTGGTTTGAGCCCCTTGGCCCATAAAGACAGCTGTCTCATCCATGGCAATAATGTTTGATGGCTGGTATTTTGAAAAGTCAATGCCATCAACAAATGTCTTGAACGCAATTGCCCGTTTCACAAGTTCCCCATCGTCCAGTTTGAATAGCGAAGTGGATCTCCTTAGAGAGAGTTCATGTCGCTGGAGGAAGTTATCCAGCCAGTGCTTAGAGGCTTTGAACTGCTCCTGGGGAATGTCTAATTGTGGAGCCATTTCAAGGGCAAAAGCCTGGATGTCAGCCCTGCGTACAATCAAAGCCCTTGCTCTCCGGTCAGCGATCCACTCAGAGATGCTGTCTTCCAGCTCAAGGAATAGTGGTTGCCGACCTGACCCACATTTGCGTTTCTTCCCATTTCCCTTCTGCACCTGTTCAGTTAGCGCCTCATACTCCACTCTCCATTTTCTCACCATACGGATTTCCAACTTCTTCTCTTTACAAAAAGCTGCCAGATTCTTTCCCCGGGAATCTTCCACTATTCCTTTTTTGAATTCCACAGAGTAACTCTTCCTTTTTGAACTCATCATTTCTGGGGGTCAAAATAAAAGTCATTTCAGATCATTACATCCATTAATCCAAAACCCTGAGAGTGTGGCGGTTGGGATTTGGTATTGTGGTTTCCCAGTGTGTGTGTTTAGGTTTTGCGATTGTGGTTTCACTGTGTGTGGCAAATGGGTCTCTAATTCCCTCCCTCCCTCTATTTTCTGTTTCTTCCTTCTTTCTTTCCTCTCCCTGTTTTGTTTCTTTCTCTCCCTTTCTTTCTTTCCTTTCCCCAGTATTCCTGTTTTCTGTTTGCCTCTCTTCCTCTTCCTTCCTTCTCTTTCCCTCCCTTTCTTTCTTTCCTTTCCCCAGTATTCCTGTTTTCTGTTTGCCTCTCTTCCTCTTCCTTCCTTCCTTCTTTCTTTCTCTCCCTTTCTTTCTTTCCTTTCCCCAGTATTCCTGTTCTCTGTTTGCCTCTCTTCCTCTTCCTTCCTTCTCTTTCCCTCCCTTTCTTTCTTTCCTTTCCCCAGTATTCCTGTTTTCTGTTTGCCTCTCTTCCTCTTCCTTCCTTCTCTTTCTCTCCCTTTCTTTCTTTCCTTTCCCCAGTATTCCTGTTTTGTTTGCCTCTCTTCCTTCCTTCCTTCCTTCCTTTCCCTGTTTTGTTTCTCTTTCTCTCCCTTTCTTTCTTTCCTTTCCCCAGTATTCCTGTTTCTTTCCCTTCCCTTTCCTTCTCCCCATTTTCTCATTTGTTTTGAGTCTCACAAAGACTTATTTGTGGCATCTTTTACCGGCATAGAGGGGGGGAAAGGGGGGGTTGGAGGGACACATGGCTCCCCTTGCCGGGCAGCCCATTGCTTACCGTAACTACCCGCCCCCTTTAGGGATGCAATTTGGGGGTAGCAGGTGAAACTGTGGAGAAATGAGACCGTCTCACCTGCCACCCCTCTCGATAAACAGACGGGGGGGCTGCTGTTGCCATTTGGACATGTTGCCGCGGCAAAATGAACGGCAGGACAGCAGCGCGCCTCGAGACCCACTCCATGCCGTGGATTGAGAGGCGCGCTGCTGTCCTGCCGTTCATTTTGCCGCGGCAACAGCAGCCGTTCATTTTGCCGCAATTTGGCGTGAAATGAGCATTAGGACAGCGGCGCGCCTCGAGACCCACTCCATGCCATGGATTGCAAGGCGCGCTGCTGTCCTGCCATTCATTTTGCCGCGGGGTGCAATTTGGCGCGAAATGAGCGTTAGGACAGCGGCGCGCCTAGAGACACACTCCATGTCATGGATTGCGAGGCGCGCTGCTGTCCTGCCGCTCATTTCGCGCCAAATTGCACCCTGCGGCAAAATGAGCGTTAGGACAGCGGCGCGCCTCGAGACCCACTCCATGCCATGGATTGCGAGGCGCGCTGCTGTCCTGCCGTTCATTTTGCCGCGGGGTGCAATTTGGTGCGAAATGAGCGTTAGGACAGCGGCGCGTCTAGAGACCCACTCCATGTCATGGATTGCGAGGCGCGCTGCTGTCCTGCCGCTCATTTCGCGCCAAATTGCACCCCGCGGCAAAATGAGCGTTAGGACAGCGGCGCGCCTCGAGACCCACTCCATGCCGTGGATTGCGAGGCGCGCTGCTGTCCTGCTGCTCATTTTGTGCTGCCATCAGCCCTACCGGTAGGTATAGCATTCCCTCCCTTCGGCCCCGCCTGCTCACCTCATGTACAGCAGCCAGTGTAAATGGCGGGGACCGGCTGCGCATGCGCTTAAATAGTCGGAGGGGGCTTATTTTCGGGGCGGGCCTTATTTCAACGCATGTCCCGAAAAGCCATGTGGGGCTTAGTTTCGGGACAGGTCTTATTTTCGGGGAAACACGGTAGTTACTTACAGAAAAAGAATGTGTGCTAAGATAATTAAACTGAACTGAAAGGAGAACATTGCTGGTCCCATTTCAGAACATGAAACAGGAATTTAAATTGATAGATGGCTGGCGTCATTTGAACCCGGACAGTAGAAAGTATACTTTTTTCTCACATATACATCATACATGCTCGAAAATAGACATGGCTAAACTTGGAACTTATTGATGACATTAGTGAAATAGATATACATTACTTTCTCTGAGAGCCAAGGACATTTGGCCTGCACCTGGAGTGGCGTGGCATCTTCTTAGATACCGGCGCATTTTTACTGACAAAAAACTGTAATATTTCAGATTTCTTGGATTTTGAATTTTCATCGTGAAGTTTTGTACCACAATGTCTAGAAATGGCTGGGGCGCCTGTACTTCCAATATCAATGTCCGATGAACAATATGAACAGAATGAGAAAGAGTCTCCTTTTCTACTCTTTTTAATGCCATCAAAATCTTTAGAATATTCTTCTCGGTAAAGATTTTTCCTTTTTGTAGCCATATTATAGTAATAAAGTACCATAGTTTATGGTATATAACACGCACCTAGATTTTAGAGGATTTCAAGCCCAGCTGCCGCCTCTTCCGCAGCCCTTTGCTTGTTTTAACGGGGAGGTCGGCCCAGGCGTGCACGCGCACACGGGGGCTTACTTGGGCAGAAACGCGCTTTTGGCCCGGATTCGCTTTGGCGGGTGCGGGATCGGCGGACCCTTCGCCCCCTTTCTTTCCCACCTCCCCCAAGTTGGCTTTGCAGGCTCCTCAGGTGCCTTAGGGGCGAAAGGAAATAAAATAAAACCACAATTTTATTACATGACCGCTCACTTTAAACTAAGAAAACATTTACAGTATTTTAAATAATTTATCACAACCCTGAAAGAAAGCATTAAAATATTACACATTAAAAATGCACATGAAATCTTCCGTAACAATACATAAGAGAATCTGCCTGAAAATGAAGCGATTGAACTAAAACACAAGTAGTGCAAACGTACTTTCATTTAACGTTCATCTTGATTATCCTAAAATTTTACAAAAGTTCAGGACAAATCAGGACGGGAACTCGGATTTCAGGACAAAATCAGGACATTTTCAGAATCAGGACAAGCTTCTAAAAATCAGGACAATCCTGATAAAATCAGGACATCTGGGCACCCTATGGCTAACAGGTCTTCAGTATTTTGTAGCATTTCTTCTAGGACTAGCCTCCTTTAGAGAAGCCGCAAATTACTATGTAAATTAATATTGAAATTAGTCTTCCAAACCTTGAATTTAAAATAACTAGAGCCATTGGCAGATACATTAAGTTTAGAGTGGTGCGTGGCCTAGTGGTGGAGCTGTCGCCTCACAATCAGGAGGCTGTGAGTTCGATCCTAGGTAAAGGCAGATATTTCTCTCTCTGGGCGCGATGAGAATGTATCTGCTGAATATTACTCCGCATTGACGACAGGAAGGGCATCCAGCCAGTATACACTCAGCTCCATTCAGTTGCCCGGACTCCACCCCGCATGGGATTATGGGGTTATTAAAAGAAGAAGATGATTGGATGATGATACATTAAGTTTCATATGAAGATTGTCCCTGTGCCTCTCATCCAAATTAATATAAGTTGGGCAATTAATAAATTTTGTTGGGCAATTGGTCAACCATATATAACAGCAGACACAAGCTTTTGAAATCCACAAACATCCCCAAAAGAAAGAATAAAATCTGAAGGATAACACAGCCCAATAGAAACTGGATGTGAAAGCCTCTACCAATAAAATAAACACCTGCTTTTAATAGTTAGCAGGCCATTTACATGTCAAGCTAAGAATGACATGTTGATAAGCTCACCACAGATAGAAGTTAAGTTTGGTTCCTCTAAATACATTTCTTTATTTCCCTTTAAAAAAAACCCAATAATTTTATTAAAGATTAAAAATACAAAGATAAAAGCAAAAACAAACTAAGAAAAATACAAAAAAATAAAAAGTGTAAGGAAAAAAGGGGGAAGGAAGAAAAAGTATGTGAAAAAAGGAAAAACTAAATAAATAAACTTTTCCTTCGATCAAGACAAGTATAAACAATTTCAGTAGCTTATTATCTTTTTAAAGATTTTAATCTAAAATCTCTTCATTCCCTATCTCCTCTTTTATCTATGGGCAAATAACGGTGCCTCATCCTTCAATCTCAATCAGCAAAAGTCCATTAAGAGTTACCAGAAATAACAATAACGTGAAGGTTCCAAACCATGACTCAAGTTGACCCTCCTGGCTCCCACCGGAGACCATTGTTTTATGGTCTCGTCGCAGGGAGCATCATTACAAAACACTATGAGCAATCCCAGGTCCTCCTTAATCTGGATAGAAGTTCAGGGAGCTGATACATTCACTGACTGGCTCTTCTTTCCACCACAGTTATCCAATCTGCTCTCTTCCAAAACTATCTTCAGTTTGCCATGTTTCCTGGAAGTTTATATTACCGTATTTTTCGGAGTATAAGACGCACCTTTTTCCTCCCTAAAAGTGGCTGAAAATTTGGGTGCGTCTTATACTCTGAATGTAGCTTTTTCGGAGCTTTTTTCCCAGCCCTAACTAGGTGCTAACAGATCTTCCCAGCTCTTACCTTGCAGGCTCTTTCATTGTTACTCTCTCCGAAGAAGGTTTTTCCAGCCCCAAGTCTTTGCAGAATTTTTTTTCATTGCTCTACTTGCTCCGAATAAGTTTTTTTTCTAGCCCTAACCAGGTGCTAACGATCTTCCCAGCTCTTACTGGCTTGCAGGCTCTTTCATTGTTACTCTCTCCGAAGAAGGTTTTTTTAAAATCCTAACCAGGGGATAAAATAATGTGCTGAAGCTGACCAGACTAAGGATGCTAGCCAGATGAATACCTGGTAGGCAGATTGTTTTCCCCTATTTTCCTCCCCAAAAACTAAGGTGCGTCTTATACTCCAGTGCGTCTTATACTCTGAAAAATATGGTACTTTATTTCCTAATATAATGGCGGAATCTTAAGGAAAAAACAAAAAGTGCCAACAATGGAAAGATTGAATGTGAGACTACTTCTCTGAGCTGAAGAATGGAAAAGGCCTGGTAGTGACGTAGTAACTTATAATTGTCTGCTTTATTTGATTGTCATAATTTTCCTCCCAATTCTCTTCGCAGCTGGCAAAGCAGTATGGAAATATGTACACTATGTGGTTGGGGAACCAACCCATGGTGGTGCTCTCTGGATTCAAAACTGTCAAAGAATGTTTTTTTGAGCAGTCAAAATTATCTGACAGAAAAACAAGTGCTTTAATTATGGTTCTTGGAAAAGGAACAGGTACGTTGCAAAATATAATTCCACCAAAGGAATCATATCTGATGAGGTTTACTAGTATAGATTCTAGCAAAAAGGATGAACTATTTCTAAATTGAGATAGTATCCTTCACCAATCTCTAGAAACAACATTTCTATGAGTTTACCAGGCACTGAAATCACTATATCTAGGGCAGTGATGGCAAATCTTTTTTGGCTCGGGTGCCAAAAGGGTATGCACGTGTTTGCCCACACCCATAATGCAATGCCCTCCCCCCGTGCATGCACACAACCCCCATGCTGCCCCCTGTGCATGCGCAAAAAACACGCTCTGCCCCCTGTGCATGCGCACAATCCCCCCCACGTTGCCCTGTCACAGTGTGATTATTGCCTGTTATATGTATATGCAGGGAGATGCATCCGTATTCAATATAATGGTTTATTCCTGAGCACGTGATTGATATGTTCTTGTACGCATGTGTGCATTCCAATCTCCGCTCTATCCTTCTTCTTCTGTCTTCCATTGAGAGAAGACGCACATTTATATCAGAGATGTAAACAAATGAGGATTTATTGTTTTTGTACCGAAATAAATATTTTTACTTAGACTTTTAAACTGCGGTTTCATTTCTAATGTCTGATGTCCGGGAAAAGATCAAACATCTCCTCTGTGAGATTAATTCTCACATCTGTCATGCCCCCCTGGCACATGCGCACAGGCCTCACTGAAGCCTCCGGACTTCCGGTTGGCCCGTTGGACTGTTTTTCACCATCCCCAGACTTCAGGAAAGCATCCTAAAGCCTGGGGACGACGAAAAATGGGCCAACCGGAAGTTTGTTTCCGATATCATATGCCACACAATCTGGCAGATGAAATCTACTGCGGATCCCGCCAGCCAAGGAATTCCACCTGGCAAGGCTTAAAAGAGCCTTTTTCAACATGGCCCCCACCTTTTGGCCATCAGAAATATTCAGAAGATCTGGCTCTGCCAGTTGGCACGAGGCCCCTATTGAGATGCCTCAGGCTGGAACTGGTTGGTGTAGTTAACAGAAGGCACCATTCCTACTCCGCATGAGCCCTGAGGCTTTTACTCTAAGATTGAAGTTTACATTCTAGTAATCAGTACAAAACAATTAATTTGTTCCTTTGTCTCCCTTCCAAGCAGGGAGCAAAATTGTAATAGTTCTCCAGATCTGACAGACTTAGAAATTGCTGATTGATGTTCATCAAATTGCTCTGCAATGTAATAGAATCAGAGCAATAAAGATCTGAGTTGTACAAGATAGTAGGTATTGGTATAAACATAAACATTAGCAAAGTAGGTACAGGTAAATTGGACAATAGGACAGTAAGACAGGGACGGTAGGCACAATGGTGTGCTTATGCATGCCCCTTACAGACCTCTTAGGAATGGGGTGAGATCAACTGTAGACAGTCTAAGGTTAAAGTTTTTGGGGTTTGGGGAAGAAACCACAGAGTCAGGTAGTGCATTCCAGGCATTGATCACTCTGTTGCTGAAGTCGTATTTTCTGCAGTCGAGTTTGGAGCGGTTTACATTAAGTTTGAATCTATTGTGTGCTCGTGTATTGTTGCGGTTGAAGCTGAAGTAATCATTGACAGGTAGGACATTGTGGTAGATGATTTTATGAACTACATTTAGGTCAGATCGAAGGCGACGAAGTTCTAAGCTATCTAAGCCCAAAATTTCAAATCTGGTGGAATAAAGTATTCTGTTGTGAGCAGAGGAGTGGAGGACTCTTCTTGTGAAATATTTTTTATTTTTTATTTATTTATTATTTATTTAGATTTAGATTAGCAACAAAGAGGGAACAGGTGGAATTGCCAATTCTTTATGTCTGCTCCACTGCTTTTTCTGCTGAGAAGAAGATGCTAAAGATGCTATAAAGGGATTATAAGATGCTAAAAGTGTCTGCGTGCTCTTTTGCAACACACTCTCTTACTACTCCCTTTATCATTACATAACTCCCTTCATGTCTTGAAGGGATCTTTGTCACTTTAATTCCAAACTTCCTTGTAGTCAGAAAGGTATGTGGTACTGAGAGGCAGTACTTCTGAAAACACATATTATCTAAAAAAGTTGCATTAAGCAACTGTTTATCTTAAATTACTGAAAGAGAAGAAGGGCCTTTTAGCGAGTTTCTTAAACATTTAATATCAGTTAATAATCACATAACACAGAGGTGGGTTCCTGCCAGTTCGGACCAGTTCTATAGAACTGGTAGTAACTTTGCGGCCTGGGTCACTAGAACCGGCAGCGACCCAGGCCTGCTATGCCCCCAAACCGTCTCTCTCAGTGGTGCCTTAGGCACCGCCACTTGTTTTTTTGCTTCTGTGCATGCGCAGAAGCTGTTTTTTAAGCACTGCTTTAAGCGCGCCCCTGAGCAAACCGGCAGTGAAGGAAAGCGGAACCCACCCGTGACATAACAATGCTAGATTTCTTTCATTTGTCAACAACAGTAGGGTTCATAAGAACTGAAAGAACAGGAATCTCTGAAGGAAAATCTGCAGAAAATGTGGCTTTTCCTATGTAGTCAATCTAAACTTTTTTTAAACTAGATTTTTATTAGTAATAGTTTCTCTTTGAATGTTGATGGCCTCAGGTATTATATCTTCAAATGGTCACACCTGGAAGCAGCAACGACACATTGTTAATGTTTGTTTGCGGTTGCTGAGAATGGGGGAAAACAGAATTGAGCACCTAATTGAAGATCTAGCCAAACATCTCGTAGAAATGTTTGCACATACAAAAGGTAAGTAATAGTTGCAGTGAGAGGGCTCAGAGAGCAACTAAGGTGTATTGGGAAAGAAAGCAAGATTGAGCTCATGCATGCTAGGAGGGACAGCATACACAAAGTGAAATACGTTCAGTAGCCAACTATAAAAACAGAAATATTTTTTTTATTTTTAAATGGAGCCTGAGATCAAGAGAATGAGCAGAGAACAATTGTAAATGGCATATCAGTTCAAGAAGCTGAATTGTGAAATATGAAAACAGCAGCATCAGTAGCTTCTTAAATTTCATGCAAATAGACAAGCAATACCATAAACTTGGTTCATCTTTCTTTTCTATTTTTTGTCTGGGCTTTGTAATTTGCAGACCAGACTGTTTAAGTTGCAACATTTGTAGTAGAGCATTAGAACCAGTGTACCTTGTAAGATCCCAATAGGTAATTTTTCCCTTTTCTTTTAACCACGCCCGGTTCATAGGTTCACTCACCAGGCAGACAAATTTCACTGCTGCTCTGAAGATCTCTAAAAGTTTTAAACAATTGTAATTACATGTATTCAAGAGGGTGGAGTTTGGTCAAACCCAGTGTCCACTAATGGTCTTTGCTGAGGCTGCAAGCTTGATCTTCCTTCCTTGGGTCCTGGTGTTCTACTCATGAGTTAACTGCAGGGTCCCTCCAGTTTCTGTTGGTTTGCTTGTGAGGATCTACCATCCGGAGTGCATATGAGCTATCTCTTCAGCTTTTCTTTGCCCAGAAAAACTCTGCAGGTCATTCATCTTTTCTCATCCTCAACATTGTCTCCGTTCTTTGGATACTCATTGGTCTGCTATTTTCTCCATGCCTTGTGTTCTGAATTTACAGGAAGGTGTGTGTGTGTGTGTGTGTGTGTGTGTGTGTGTGTGTGTGTGTGTGTGTGTGTGTTTGTGATTGTGTATTAGAGCACCATCTTCCCATATCATGTGATGGCAAATTATTATTATTTTGATTTGTGAACTCTGAGAAGATGGATAGGATATTATCCTTTCTCACTTGTAGTCTTGACCACTGATTTTGATGTTACAAGGTCTGGGTGGAGATGCGACTAGCTGAATCTATGAGACTGTTAATGCCTCCCTGTGTGATGGGAAATTGCTAGCAGTTCTGAAGGAGTGTTTTGAAACAAGCCATTTATGGATTCTGCAAATCTAGATAACTATTCTCCACCATCCCCTTTTGGGAAAGTCAGTCTAGGACAGTGTTTCCCAACCTTGGCAACTTGAAGATATCTGGACTTCAACTCCCAGAATTCTGGGAGATATCTGGACTTCAACTCCCAGAATTCTGGGAGTTGAAGTCCAGATATCTTCAAGTTGCCACGGTTGGGAAACACTGGTCTAGGAGATTCTGGACACAAGAACCATTTGGATTTCTGAAATAATTTACTGTTAGTAGAGTAAAATAATAAAATCTTGAAAACCTGTCAGCATATTTCTGTAGCTCAGCTTCTACCTAATGTAATTCATTCAGAATTGCTCTGAGTTGCTTTTTCATACTTTTTTCATACAATAAGGAATTGTTTCTGTAATTGTCTTCCTGCCTTCTGCAGTGGTTCTCTCCCCTCTCCCTGTGTTCCCAGGGACTCTCATCACACTTTTGTTTCACAGTTTCTCCCCTTAAACTTAGCTTCTCAGTCCACTACAGAATAGATATAGAGCCATGACCACCACCACCACCAAGAAAAGCCTGGCATCTTCTGAGGTCAACAGACAAATTTAAAAGAACTGAAGTGCCAGACTCTCTGTGAGGATGCCACCCGTCCCCTTCCAGTCAGGTTTATTGTTTTATATGTCTTGGTAGCGATTTGTGTTTAATTTTCCTTTTTATATCTCCCTGACCAAGGGTCACACCCTCGGTTTCACTTCTCTCTCTCTTTAGAGGCTTGCTTTTACTTTTACGATATCTCTAAGCTCTGCAGGATTGTTTAAGATTTGCTTTATGTGAGGAATAGACAGACGTTGACACGTTTCTTGAACAAACAAGTAAACAGTTTATTTAAATACAACTTCTCAGTAATTGTCAAGTGAATTTGTTAAAGCCACAAGCAGCTATTTAATTCTTTCTTTTTCTTTTCTTCCCCTCAGTGACTCTCTTTGCTTTCCTGACTAAATCTAAGCAAATCCAATTCTTCTTTGTTTCTAGGCCTATAGATAAGAGCACGTTTCACCGTTTATCTCTATCTACAAACTACTCAATATTTATCAATCAATCTTGTTCCCTGACCCTGGCTCCTGCTTCCCACAGAACTGCCTAAGGCCTATCTTTCTCTCCTGTCAACTTCCCTCTTGGACAGTCAAACTCAGGCAGAGATTCTCTATAAATCTTCCCTCTTTGGAAGTCACACACAGAGCTCCTCAGCTCTCCACACTAAGCCTTCCCTCATGGAAGTTACACACACAGACAGAGCTCTTCACAGCTCTTCTTACTAAACCTTCCCTCCTGGAAGTTACCACATAACAGAGAGCTTTCCAGCTCTTCACACTAAACCTTCCCTCATGGAATTTACCACATAACAGAGCTTCCCTCAGCTCTTCACTCCAGGCCTTTTATAATTCCTGGCCCTGCTATCTATGATCCAATTGGCTGTCTCCTATGATGTCATCTATCCCCCCTCCCTTCTGGAGCACTGGGATAAACACCTCCCCCTTTCTACTTACCATGCATTTTAAAAGCTGTTTGGCTCTATACTTACTTGTTTAAACAGTTTCTTTTAACAACATTTTAACTTTATACAACAACTTACTATTTCACATTCAGTACCTGTATGTGGGCACCACAACTCTCGTTCTCCTGCTCAATAGCTGAGTATGAAATCACATCTAGTGAAGCATATGCAAGGGAAGCAAAATATGTCTTTTCCTTTTCAAAGTCTGATGAAGCAGAACATAGTCCAGGAAGACAATGCATGTCTAGAAATTTCAGGGGAGAGTGAAAATTGGTGTATTTAATTTGATTTTCTATAAAAAAATAAATTGCCAAAAGATTCCAATATTCCTGAAATTCCACTAAACGTTTTCAGTGTTAACAGAAGAAATGTAATTATTCTTAATATCTTTTCATCTTCAGGGCAGCCTTTTGATCCTTCAATGCCATTGATCAATTCAGTTGCTAATGTGATGTGTAGTTTGAGCTTTGGGCACCAGTTTGATCTTGAAGATAAAATCTTCCAGAAGTTAGTTGAACAAGCTAATATCATTGAAGAAAGATCTGGAGGATTTGTTCATCTGGTGAGTTATCTTGTCTACTTAAGTAACCAGATCAAACCATTCCCATTTTGAAAAACTTTTCACTGCATCACACAAATCTTAACCTGCTACTTTTTAAGCCCATATTTTAGATTTTCAGCATACATATCAGAGCTTGGAATTCACAAAACAAATTACGCCATAAGAAATCTAGCCAAACTTTCTATGTTGTATCAATATACAATTACAGTATTTCTATATGTCTAGGGACCTGGTTAACTTTCTGACCAGCTGCTCAGAGTAGAATTTGTCCAGCCCCTGAGAGTTGATGGGGAGACCATATCATGGGTGCCAATGAGAGAAGAGCTTGGATGAGGAATTTGAAATTGTCAGCTGCTTAATATATTAAAACTTTGTAAAGTCTTTGCGCTTCTGAAGAGCAAATGGCTAAAAAGCAAATAGATAACCTCAGTGTAATTGAATCATGCAGTGGTAGGTTTCAAAAATTTTCTTTACCGGTTCGGTGGGCATGGCTAGGTGGGGGACATGTGACTGAGTGGGTGTGGCCAACTTGACATCACTCATGCCCATGCCCACTCAGTCACATGACCCCCCACCTAGCCATGCCCACAAGGAAAAGGTAGGAAAATTTTTGGAATTTCCACCTATCTACCCCCGCCCTCCCTTTCCCTGTTTCCCCTCCTTTAGTGGCCCTGGCCATAACCCCGCTTCCTCCCCCACCATAGCCTCTTTGTTTGGGCTGCTTACCGTACGTGGTTGCTGGTCCAGAGTCCAGAAGACAAGCTGACTGGAGTTTTCAGCAGCCCCCAGCCAGCCACCTCTGCTGGAAAGCGGCTGGCAAAGAAGCCTCCCAGTCACTGCCTCTTTGAGAGCTGCTTTGCAGCTGCAGCGACTGGCCACAGGCTGCCAAAAAGTACTGGAGGTCGCAGAAAAAGCTGCTGCCATGCCGTTGCCACCATGTTCTTTACACCTGCGCATCCCATTGGACTTGCAAGGCAATGGGATGCGCGTGCGCGAAGAACATGGTGGCGATGAACATGGTGGGCGGGGTGAGCAACCGGCGACCGGGGGACCAGTTTGGGGGCATGACCAGCCAGCCATTGCTACCAGTTCGGCGACCTTGGCCAAATTTCCGCCAATGATTTGTGCGAACCAGCACGAACCGGCTGAATACCACCTCTGAAATCATGGTAATTATGACATATGAATTCTGCCACTATGTTACTAAGTTCTTTTAGATAATGATGAAATTTTGCTTTTTTAAAAAAAGATGTTTGAGACAGTCCCATGGTTGATGAAACATCTTCCAGGGCCCCATCAGAAGGTGTTGGACGCTGCAGAGTTTATCCTTTCATTCGCAAGACAGGAAATAGAGAAGCACAAACAGTATTACTCCCTGCATGAACCACAGGATTTCATAGATTACTACCTCCTTGAAATGGAAAAGGTATTCTGTGTATCTCTTTCTTTTATATCTGTTTAATTAAAATACATGCCATAATGACGTAGGCATCCAGAATCATGCATTTGTTAAATATATTCCGAAGGTATGTACTGTAGCTGAGATGATGAGATTGGTGTGTATGTTTTAGCCCAGTTATGGAGAGAGAGTGATGGTTTAGAGCAGGGCTGTCAAACTCCCGGCACGGGGGCCAGATGCGTCATGCACTGGCCATGCCCATGGCTGGTTTAGTGAAGGGGAAAAAAGTCCCGATATGTCACGTGATGCCGCTGTGACAATGTGAGTTTGACACCCCTGGTTTAGAGTTTATGCTCTGCAAAACAGGTGCAACTTTCACAAGCTAACAATGAATTTGCCAGACCCCTCTGCCATCAACTTGAGATCCAACAGAAGCATTAGCCACAAATCAAGTTCTTATGAGTCCCATGTGGTTACTGCTAAAATCTCCACTCCCAATGGCTAAGAGAAGACCTGCTGGTATCTATCAAACCACCATCCATGATTTGACCAGGAGTATAGAACTAACCAGGGGACGCGGTGGCTCAGTGGCTAAGATGCTGAGCTTGTTAATCAGAAAGGTTGGGAGTTCGGCCGTTCAAATCCCTAGCACCGCATAACTGAGTGAGCTCCCGTTACTTGCCCCAGCTTCTACCAACCTAGCAGTTCGAAAGCATGTAAAAAATGCAAGTAGAAAAATAGGGACCACCTTTGGTGGGAAGGTAACAGCGTTCCGTGCGCCTTCAGCATTTAGTCATGCCAGCCACATAACCATGGAATCGTCATCGGACAGCGCTGGCTCTTCGGCTTAGAAAAGGAGATGAGCACCGCCCCCTAGAGTTGGGAACGACTATCACGTATTTGCAAGGGGAACCTTTACCTTTACCTTATAAAACTAACCAGAACCTTCAAGCCCATAGATTATCTACACACTAGAAACCAGTTAATTAAACATGAAAGGCATTATAAAAGCCTGATTAAAATGAGAAAAACAATAGTTTTGCTCAGGCAAGTTTGGACCAATTTTTCCAAGCTAGAAGGAATAAGGACTGTGCAGAGACTGTGTAGGGAATATGCATTGTACAGAATATGATTTCGCTTGCTAATAACACTAGAAAATCTTGAAGATAGCTGAGCATTTAGCCTAAGTTAATTTTCTTTTTTAAACATCAGAGCAAGAATGACTCCAACTCTACTTATAATGAAGAAAACCTGGCTTGTTGTGTCCTTGATTTGTTTATCGCTGGAACAAACACAACCATTTCTGTCCTGAATTGGGCACTAGTCATCTTGGTAAATCATCCAGAAATCCAAGGTGAGAAAATTTTTGGAAGTAGGAGCAAGGACTGGTCTCAGGCTCTAAAGCTCACATGATTTCTTTGATATCTATTGAATGATAAACTAAAATTATTCTTCAATTTTCCTGTGTTGATTCTGGAACTTATAATAAAACTCAGTAGCTCAGCAGAGTAAAAGAAACCAGAGACTGTAAATATACTTTTTCAATACCTATAATCAAATGTTGAAGTCAGTTCAATTCTGTCACGGTGTGAATATTGTCAGTTGTATGTCTATGCAGGGTGATGCATCCCTATCCTAATATTATGGTACATTCCAATACAAGCAGGACACGTGATGTGATCTTCTGCCTTTGACTCTGACCGGAACAGTCACGATTTATTAGCAAGGATGTAACTATTCATGATTTATTGTTTTTGTACGGAAATAAATATTTTCTATTATTTATTTATTTATTTCTTGGTTCTTATATGCCGCCCTACTCCCGAGGGACTCAGGGCGGCGTACAGCAATATATTAGACTTTTAATCTCAGATTTATTTCTAAATGTCTGAATTCCAAGAAAAGATCCACATCGCCTCTATGAGATTTATTCTCACCTTAACAAATTCTAGAAATGTAATGAACTT
Source organism: Diadophis punctatus similis (assembly GCA_023053685.1). NCBI lineage: Eukaryota > Metazoa > Chordata > Lepidosauria > Squamata > Dipsadidae > Diadophis > Diadophis punctatus. The sequence continues at coordinate 77,480,703 of JALIGW010000005.1, read as the reverse complement.
GAAATGCAGATATCTCTATTCAGGATCTTTTTTGCTATTTCATGCTGAAATATTTCATGCTGAAATATGCTTTTGGAACTGTAACAGAGGTAGTCTATCTCCGAACCAGATCAGACGGAAAACGCTTTAGCCTCTCTGTTTGACTCCACTTCGAATGTCAAAGGAATCTGATGTTAAGCCATCAAAAACTACCGTGCCCTTAATTTTCTCATGAAAGGACCTGATGATGTTGAGGAGCTGGTATGGATATCCGATCTTGGGGAGGATTTTATAAAGGATTTTAACCAAGTCAAAAGCTTTCGTAAGATCTATGAACGCTACAAAAAGTGGCTGTCTTTGTTTCCTGCATTTCTCCTGCAGCTGTCTAAGAGAAAATACCATATTTGTTAAGGTGAGAATAAATCTCATAGAGGCAATAGCAATAGCACTTTTCTTATATACCGCTTCATAGTGCTTTACAGCACTCTCTAAGCGGTTTACAGAGTTCAGCATATTGCCCCCAACAATCTGGGTCCTCATTTTACCGACCTCGGAAGGATGGAAGGCTGAGTCAACCTTGAGCCTAGTGAGATTTGAACAGCTGAACTGTTGAACTAGCAGTCAGCCTGCAATGGCTGCATTTAACCACTGCACCACTTCAGCGATGTGGATCTTTTCTTGGAATTCAGACATTCAGAAATAAAGCCGAGATTAAAAGTCTAATAGAAAATATTTATTTCGGTATAAAAACAATAAATCCTGAATAGTTACATTCTTGCTAATAAATCGTGACCGCTCCCGGTCAGAATCAAAGGCAGAAGAGAATAATGGAGAATCAGGAATGCACACATGCGCAGAAGATCACATCACATGTCCTGCTTGTATTGGAATGTACCATAATATTAGGATAGGGATGCATCACCCTGCATAGACATACAACTGACAATATTCACTACGTGACAATATTGGTAGTGAACCTGTTGGCTCAGAATCCACACTGTGATTCTGGATAGACTCTCTCTGCAAGCACCTGGAGCCTCTTCAATACGACACGGGCAAGCAGCTTCCCTACCACACTAAGAAGAGAGAGGCCGCGGAAGTTGTTACAGTCGCCCCTGTCGCCTTTGTTCTTATACAGTGTGACGATATTTGCATCCTTCATGTCCTGCGGTACTCCGCCTTCCCTCCAACAAAGACAGAAGATTTCATGCAGTTCCATGGGGATGATCTCTTTGCAGCACTTCAAAACTTCGGCAGGGATGTTATCTTTCCTGGGTGCCTTGCCGGAGGCGAGGGAGTCCAGAGCCATGTTTAGTTCTTCTAAGGTTGGCTCACTGTCAAGCTCCTCCAAGACAGGCAGGCACTCAATGCCATTCAATGCCTCATCAGTTATCACATTTTCTCTGGAATATAACTCAGAGTAGTGCTGCACCCAGCATGCCATCTGCTGCGTTTGGGCCTGGATAACCTCACCTGTAGCAGACTTCAAAGGGGTAGATTTATTCTGTGTTGGTCCTAAGGTCTGCTTGATGCCATCATACATACCCTTGATGTTACCTGTGTCAGCTGCTATCTGGATCTGAGAGCAAAGCTTCAACCAATAGTCATTAGCACATCTCCTGGTGGCCTGTTGGACTTTGCTACGAGCAGCTCGCAGAACCTGTAGATTGCGCGCACTGGAGCATGCTTTATATGCAATTAGTGCTCTTCTTTTTTCCTCGATGGCTGGCGTCAGCTCCTCCGAGTGGACTTCAAACCAATCTACTGTCTTTCTGATCTCCTTACCAAATACTGACAAGGCGGTGTTATAGACAGCATTCTTGAAATATTCCCATCTTTCAGACTGTTTGCTTCAGCCGGGCCTGGGAGTGTTTCCTCTAGTGCATGTGCAAATTCCTCCACTTTGCCCTGGTTCTGGGTCTTGCTGATGTCAATTCGTGGTCTTCCTTCCTTCTTCAAGTGATGCAATCTATTTGATTGCAGTTTTGTTCTGCTGCACACCAAGGACTGGTCTGTATCGCAGTCAGCACCCTGATAGTTACGCGTGATTGTAATACTGGGAAGTTTAGAACGCCTGGTCAGAATCAAGTCGAGCTGGTGCCAGTGCCTCGATCTTGGATGTGTTGAGGCTTTGTTTTGAAGAATGTATTGCTAACGCATAAACTATAGTAGCAGCAAAACTCCAGCAGGCGTTGGCCATTTTCATTCATCTTCCCAATGCCAAACTGACCTAAACAGGTAGGCCAAGAACTATAATTGGCTCCTACTCCGGCATTAAAATCGCCAAGGATAAACAGTGATTCTTTCTCAGGGACTTTCTTGATAGTGGCAGCCAGATCATCGTAAAATTAGTCTTTAGATTCTACTGAAGATGATAAAGTTGGCGCATATGCGCTAATAAGAGTGACTGGCCATGCTAGCGAGTGGAGCTGTAAGGACAGAATCGTCTTGCTCCCTACGGCAGGTGGAGTGATGAATCCGAGTAGGGTGTTTTTGACCACAAAGCCCACCCCGTATTCCCTAGCCTCATTTGATGGTTTTCCCTGCCAGAAGAATGAGAAGTTTCTCTCCTTAACAGATCCCGAGTCTGACAGCCTTGTCTCTTGAAGGGCAACGATGTCCATTTGCAGTCTGCTCAGCTCCATGTCGATAACAGCAGTCTTGTGTACGTCATCTATTTCTTGCAAATCGTCAGAAAAACCGGGGGTCATTGTCTGAACATTCCAAGTGCCCAACTTTAGGGCTAAAGTTTTCTTATGGTTGTTGCACGGTGCAAAGTTATCGATCTGCTTGTCAATATGCCAATGAGGCATAATGACCTCTCCCACCATTGAAAGTGGCCCCTGGCGTCACGCTCTACACCAATCAAGCAAGGACTTATAACCAGTAACTGCCGCTTTCCGTGTAGTTTCAGTGCTGTATGCAAAGCTGGAATGTCCTCTCCAGAGCACGAGGATAGACTGTTACCCAAGCAGCAGATCCCCTCTGTCCACATCGCTGAAATAATCCAATGGAATGGCAAAGCCGATACAATTGGTTCCAGCTGCGTCGCAGGAGTTATCAGAATGTGGCTGTATACAGTCACGAACTGCTTCTGAGACTCCAGCTCCGGATTTTGCCTCATGGTTTACTCCTGAAGCCTTTTCCAATTATGGATATAGCAGTGGAGGTTTGAAGTCAGAGTTTCCCTTCTCCTAGAAGATGGTTTTGCTGCTTTATCTGCCGTTGGGGTGTAGAGCCCTCTTCCGCCTTCAAAACCGTTAACCGTCTTCTCCTGTAACCCTGGAAAGGGGCCCTTACGAGGTGCTACCAGCCAGGCCAGCTGGACCAAGGTTTTTTTTAGTGAGGTATTACTCCTCCAACACAGTGGTGTAATGGACGATGGTCTTTCAAGCATCCATGTGGATTTGGACAACTTCTCCTCCCACAATACTTCTCCTACTGTAGTAGTTCATGTGGTAATTCTTCAATAACGGGGATGCCTATCCCCTACGGGCTTTCCTCAAAACATAAACTACATCATAATTTAATTTAATTAATTTAATTGAACGTTCTTATATGCCGCCCCACTCCTTGGGACTCAGGGCGGTGTACAACACATAACCATAACAAAACCATAACAAATAGAACCACAGCAAAATAAAACAAATCGCACCAAGGCAAATCGCAATGAACCAATCCACAACTAATAAAACCAGGCCACAATAACTAAGATCACACAAAAAAGGAGGTGGAGTTGCACTGTATATAAAGGACCACTATGTAGCTACAGAGCTACAAGTAACCAAGGAAGAAAACCCATTAGAATGCATATGGGTCAACATAAAAGAAAAAAAGAACGACACAACAATAGAAGTTTACTACAGACCACCAAACCAAACAGAAACAATGGACACCCTTTTTACCAACCAGCTAAAGAACATATGCAAGAAAAACAACATTGTAATAATGGGAGACTTCAACTACCTGGACATCAACTGGAAAACCAACTCAGCACCAAGTGAGAAATCTAACAGATTCCTAACCAGCCTAGCCGACAACTTCATTGTCCAAAAAGTGGAGGAGGGAACTAGAGGGGCAGCCATACTGGATCTAATACTTACAAACAGAGAAGAAACAATAGAAGGAGTCGAAGCTGCGGGAACACTGGGCGAGAGTGACCACGTAATACTAAAATTCACCATAACGCAAACACAAATAACTGAACATAATGACACCTATATCCCAGACTTTAAAAAAGCTGACTTCAATAAACTCAGAGAAAACCTGGGAAAGATCTCTTGGATGGAAGTACTAAAGGGTAAAACAACTCAAGAAGCCTGGGAGATCCTGAAAAACACAATCATAAAAGCCCAGAACATCACAATACCGATGAGGAAGAAAAACAAGAAATCCAAAAGGAAACCAGCATGGCTAAACAAAAATCTCACCGATAAACTGAATGAAAAAAAAGATAAATACAAAAAATGGAAAGAGGGGCACATAACCAAGGCAGAGTACCAACAGACAGCCAGAATCTGTAAAGAAACAATCAGGACAGCAAAGGCCCAGAATGAACAAAGACTCGCAACAAAAGTCAAAGACAACAAAAAAAGCTTCTTCCAACACATTAACAACAAGAAAAAAATCAAAGAAACAGTTGGTCCACTAAAGAGAGAAGACGGCAAAGAAGTAACAGGCAACACAGACAAAGCAGAGCTACTGAACACATTCTTCACATCAGTCTTCACACAAAAGGAAACTGCAGCTCAACTACCCAGCAACACAAATATAAAAAACAGATTCGAAGCAAGACTCAACCTAAGCAAAAATACAGTAAGAGATCACCTATCTGAACTTAACGAATACAAAGCCCCAGGACCAGACGGATTACATCCCAGAGTCCTAAAAGAACTAGCAGAAGTCATTTCAGAACCACTGCACCACATCTTCCACAAATCCTGGAACACAGGGGAACTACCCGAGGACTGGAAAAGAGCTGACGTGGTCCCCATCTTCAAGAAAGGTAAAAAAACAGACCCAGGAAACTACAGACCAATCAGCCTAACATCAATACCTGGGAAAATACTGGAAAAAATAATTAAAAACCAGATCTCCCATCATCTAAAAACAAACCAAGTAATAACCAACAGCCAACACGGATTTGTTAAGAACAAGTCATGCCAAACCAACCTCATTTCATTTTTCAACACTGTGACCAAATTAGTAGACCAGCGTAATGCAGTAGACATAATATACCTGGACTTTAGCAAAGCATTTGACAAAGTAGACCACAACCTACTCCTTCATAAGCTAGAAAAAAGCGGGATAGACAGCTACACAACCAGATGGATTAACAATTGGCTGACCAACCGTACCCAGCGAGTAGTCCTCAATGGCTCTAAGTCCACATGGAGAGAAGTAAGCAGTGGGGTACCACAAGGTTCCGTCCTAGGCCCAGTACTCTTCAATATCTTTATAAATGACCTAGATGAGGGAATAGCAGGAGAACTAACCAAATTTGCAGATGACACCAAGCTGTCGGGAGTAGCAAACACCCCAGAGGACAGACTCAAAATCCAGAGGGACCTCGACAGACTCGAACACTGGGCCCAAACCAATAAAATGAAATTTAACACAGAGAAAAGTAAAATTCTGCACCTAGGCAAGAAGAATCAAAAATACACATACAAACTGGGCGAAACCACACTCAATAGCAGCGATTGCGAAAGGGATCTCGGAGTCCTGGTAGACAGCCAACTAAATATGAGCCAGCAGTGTGCAGCAGCAGCCAAAAAGGCCAACACAGTCCTGAGCTGCATAAATAGAGGGATACAATCAAGGACCAGAGAGGTACTAGTACCACTCTATAAAGCCTTGGTCAGACCACACCTAGAGTACTGCATCCAGTTTTGGTCACCACATTACAAAAAAGACATTGAAACTCTAGAGAAAGTGCAGAAGAGAGCAACCAGGATGATAAAGGGTCTGGAAAATAAAACATACGAAGAGCGGTTGCAGGAACTGAGCTTGGCCAGTCTAGCGAAGAGAAGGACCAGGGGTGACATGATAGCAGTGTTTCAACACTTGAGGGGATGCCACAGAGAGGAGGGGGTCAGGCTGTTCTCTATGGCACCAGAAAGCCAAACAAGGAATAACGGATGGAAGCTGACCAAGGAGAGATTCAACCTGGAAGTGAGGAGAAACTTTCTGACAGTGAGAGCGATCAACCAGTGGAACAGCTTGCCAGCAGAGGTCGTGAGAGCCCCAACACTTGCGACCTTCAAGGAGAGACTGGACTGCCATCTGTCTCAAATGGTGTAGGAACTCCTGCTTGAGCAGGGGGTTGGACTAGATGACCTACAAGGTCCCTTCCAACTCTAATAATAAATCTAAATCTAAGACCACAACAAACCAAGCCAGAACAAATAAACCAAGCCACAGCAAACCAAACCAATAAAATCACAGTTAACAAAGTCCCAACAGACCAAACCACAGCAAATAAAGCCACAATAAATAAGACCACAATAAGCCAAGCCACAGCAAATAAAGCCAGGCTACAGCAACAAATAAAACCAAGTCATGACAAACCAAGCCACTACAAAACCACAATAACTATCTAAGATAGTTAGTGACTTCCACTGCTAAGAAAGCTTAATAATAATAGATAATAAAACTGCTAAGAATCCTTAATAAAACAATAAGCAGGGCCCCAGCAAACCAAACAAAGCAAACCAGTAAAGCCACAGTTAACAAAACCCCAACAAACCAAGCCACAACAAATAGAGCCACAATAAATAAGACCACAATAAACCAAGCCACAGCAAATAAAGCCAGGCTACAGCAAACAAATAAAACCAAGCCACAACAGATCAAGCCACTACAACCAGGGGTGGGTTCCTCCTGGTTCGGACCAGTTTGCCCGAACCGGTAGTGACCCACTGGTGATGTCATGATGACGTCACCGAACCGGATCGGTCGGTGCCAGTCCATGGGCGCCGCCATCTTTTTTTATTTTATTTTATTTTTCCCCCTTCTGAGCATGTGCAGAAGCCGAGTTCTGGCACTGTGCCATCTGTTCCAGTCGCCATCTGGTTTTCGGTTTTGCTTTTTTGCCACGCGGTGTGGGAGGAAGTGAACTAGCAGCTAGGTAAGTTAGAACCCACCCCTGCTTCCAGGGTCCCCCTGTGCCCCCTTTTGGCTACCAGGGGGCTGTAGGGAGGCTTGCTAGGCCCAAAAGGGGTGCTGGGGGGCCTTCAAGAGAGAAAGAAAGAAAGAAACGCTCACTGTTTGGGGATCCCCCATGCACGGAGTTTGAGTTGAGAGCTTATTGTAAGGGGCTGCTAAGCTATCCTCAGACTAAGCTAATCAACAGTGGAACTCTAAGAATGCCAGATGATCAATGGGCATGTTCTGAGTTCCAAAACGTCTGGGGTTTTTTCCTGCTACCAAAGACCTTCTGGGGTTCTTCACAGGAAGGGAGAAAAGGAGGGAGGGAGAAAGAGAGGGAGGGAAGGGTAAACTCTTTTACTCCCACTTTTTATTTATTTATTTGTTTGTCAAGTACATGTTGGTAATATACATAGATAAAACATTGTTTATATACATAAGATGGGTACTGATAAGCGGGAACATTAGAACAGGGATGGTAGGCACGCTGGTGCACTTATGCACGCCCCTTACTGACCTCTTAGGAATCGGGTGAGGTCGACAGTGGACAGTCTAAGGGTAAAGTTTTGGGGGTTTGGTGATGAAACCACAGAGTCAGGTAGTGGGTTCCAGGCATTTACCACTCTGTTGCTAAAGTCATATTTTCTACAGTCAAGTTTGGAGCGGTTCACTTTGAGTTTGTATCTGTTATGTGCTCGTGTATTGTTGTGGTTGAAGCTGAAGTAGTCGTTGACAGGAAGGACGTTGTAGCAGATAATTTTATGAGTTATGCTTAGGTCGTGCCGAAGGCAATATAGTTCTAAGCTTTCTAAGCCCAGGATTTTAAGTCTGGTTGCGTAAGGTATTCTGTTGCGAGTAGAGGAGTGGAGGACTCTTCTTGTAAAGTATCTCTGGACACTTTCTAATGTATTTATGTCCGATTCAGCTTGTATTTAATGTTCTGATTTTTTTTGCCAATGTGTAGGACAGAGCATTTGTTGGTTGAGATTTGGAGTTGCCAGATGTTAGACCATTCTGACACAAAGTCTAGGTCTTTTTGGAGGATAGCAGTGTTGTTGGTGGTGTTGAAGAGTTTTACATCATCGGCAAAGAGAACGCAGTCGCTTGTAATGTGATCGCAAAGGTCATTTATATAGAGTATGAAGAGTGTGGGTCCTATACGCTGCCTTGGGGTACACCGCTGTTAACAGGAACGGGGTTTGATAGGGCGCTCCCTATTTTGACCATTTGTTGTCTGTTTGACAGGAACGCAGTTATCCAATCATGAAGGGGTCCAGAGATGCCGTAGGATTTCAGTTTCAGAAGTAGTTTATCGTGAACCACTGAGTCGAAGGCTTTACAGAAGTCTATGTAAACTGCGTCTATTGTTTTGCCCTGGTCCAGTTTTGTGGTCCATATGTTTTTGCAGTGTAGTAGTTGTAGATTGCAGGATAGTTTTTTCCTGAAACCGAATTGTTTGTTTGAAAGTAGGTTGTTAGTTTCTAGGTGGAGGGTAATGGATTGGTTTATGATTGTTTCCATGACTCGGCATGTGACGCAGCATAGAGAGATTGGTCGGTAGTTTTCTACTAGACTGGGATCTCCCTTTTTGAAGATGGGGATGACCGTGGCTAATGACCATAGGTTTGGTAGGGAACTGGTCCTGTAGGATTTTTCAAAGATTATGCGTAGTGGTTCAGCAATGGCTGTGGAGATCTTTTTTAGGAAGTATGCACATAGTCCATCTGGTCTGATTGATAGAGAAGGTTTTAGGTCACGTAGTGCTTTTTCAACGTTGTATTCAGTGAAGTCTATTTGTGTTAAATTGTTGTGAGTATTTGTGGTACGACATCCTCATTGTTTGGGGATCCCCACGTGCATGGAGTTTGAGTTGAGAGCTTATTGTAAATGGCTGCTAAGCTATCCTCAGACTAAGATAATCAACAGTGGAGCTCCAAGAATGCTAGATGATCAATGGGCATGTTCTCAGTTTCAAAACGTCTGTTTTTTCCCCTGCTACCAAAGACCTTCTGGGGTTCTTCACAGGAAGGGAGAAAGGGAGGGAGGGAGGGAGAGAGAGAGAGAGAGAGAGAGAGAGAGAGAGAGAGAGAGAGAGAAAGAAAAAAAAAGAAAAAGAAAAAGAAGAAAAAGAAAAAGAAAAAGAAAAAGAAAAAGAAAAAGAAAAAGAAAAAGAAAAAGAGGAAGGAAGGGAGAGAGAGGGAGAGAGACAAGAAAGAAAAAGTGATAAAGAAAGAAAGAGAAAGAAAGAAAGAAAAAAGAAAGAAAAAGAAAAAGAAAGGAAGAGAAAGACAGAGAAAGACAGAAAGACAGAAAGAGAAAGAAAGAGAAAGAGAAAAAGAAAGAAAGAGGAAGGGAGGGAGGGAGGGAGGGAGGGAGAGAGAGAAAGAGAGAGAGAGAGGGGGGGAGGGAGGGAGAAAGAGAGAGAGAGAGAGAGAGAGAGAGAGAGAGAGTGAGAGAGGGAGGGAGGGAGGGAGAGAGAGGGAGAGAGAGAAAGGAAGAAGAGGATGGAAGCACCACAAACCCTGCCAGTAGACGTGGCTTCAGAAGACACTTTGAAACAGCACAGCAGTTTAGGGCTGGAAGACATCTCAGAGGTCATCTAGTCCAACCCTGTGCTGCAGCAGGAAACCTTACATTGTCTGGATTATTTTGGTGCCTCTAGCAGAGAGGAAAATTGCCAGAAAGGAGAAGGAGTTTACTAGGACAAGGCTGCCATGCAGAGGAAGACAGAAATAGTCCTTGACTTATGATCACAATTGAGCCCAAAATTTTGGTTGCTAAGCAAGAGCGTTGTTAAGTGAGTTTCACCACATTTTACTCAATCCATGACATTTCCTGGCTCTAACAGTGATGTGCAAGCTAGGGAAGAACATCTGAAGGCATGTGTAATGTTCCAATATTCAGAAATTATGGTTAAATGTGTGGCAGAAAGTGGACTCTGGGTGTGTTTTTCCAAATGCAGTAAGTGAGGTTGAATGTGTAGTTTTAGAAGAGCTGTGTGTGTGTGTGTGTGTGTGTGTGTGTGTGTGCGCGCGCGCGCGCACACGCTCGCATACACATACAATATATATAGTAGATAATGTATCTTTTTGTGTGCCTGTGTGTAATATGTATGTACACATATGGCATATATACATAGGATTAAATAGTATATTTTGGATGTTCAGTAGTAGTAAATAGACAGGCAAATTGTATTTTATTGAAGCCTTTGAGGCGAGGAGAGGCCAGGCACCCTAACCCTAACCCTTGATGTGAGTGACGTTAAGTTGGCCACGCCCACCCAGCCACATGAATACCCAGCCACATGAACACCCAGCAACCCCCACCCAGTCACATGCCCGCAAAGCCACTCCCAGCCAGTCACATGACTGCCAAACCATTCCCACCCAGTCACATGACCACGAAGGCACTCCCAGTAACATGAACATCAAGCCACGGCTATAAAATAAGCCATGCCCACAGAGCGATAGCAAAAAAATTTGGAACCCATCCCTGACTACAACTAGAACCAAACCACAAAAAACCAAGCCACTACAAATTAAACCACGATAAGCAAAGCCCCAACAAGCCAAGTCACTACAGCTAAAACCACAATAAACATCTAAAACATCTAAAATAGAACTTGGTGATTTCCACTATTAAGAATCCTTAATAAAACTAAAAATATCTATACTAGTTAAAAACTACAAACATTAAAATGTAAGCCAAACCTTAAAATGTAAGCAAAACTCTTGCAAACACTTGATAAAACTTTAAAATTATTAATGAGATTAATGAGATTATCTTAATTGTATATTATTTCAATAATAATGAATAATATTCAGTTTTCACTCATTCAGGTACAGGTGGTCTTTGACTTATAATCACACTAGGGACCAGAAAATTCATCATTAAGCATTTGCAGTTATTAAGTGAGGCATCAAATGACCGCATCTTATTTTATGACCTTATTTTTTTCTGCAGTGGTTAAGCAAATCGCCATAGATGTTAAGTGAGACATAATCTTGCATCTTGCAACCTTCTGTACTGGCTTTCTCATTGACTTTGCTTGTCGGATACCAGCTTGGAAGGTCACATATGACAATCAACTAAATATGGACAACCAACTAAATATGAGCCAGCAATGTGCAGTGGCAGCCAAAAAAGCCAATGCAATTCTAAATTGCATTAATAGAGGGATACAATCTAGGACTAGGGAGGTACTAATACCACTCTATATAGCCTTAGTAAGACCACATCTAGAATACTGTATCCAGTTTTGGTCACCACACTACAAAAAAGACATTGAAACTCTAGAGAAAGTGCAGAGGAGAGCAACCAAGATGATTAGGGGACTGAAAACTATAACATACGAAGAGCGGTTGCAGGAACTGGGCATGGCCAGTCTAGCAAAGAGAAGGACCAGGGGAGACATGATAGCAGTGTTCCAATATTTGAGGGGCTGCCACAGAGAGGAGGGATGTCAGGCTGTTTTCCAAGGCACCAGAAGGCCAGACAAGGAATAATGGATGGAAACTGACCAAGGAGAGATTCAACCTGGAAATAAGGAGAAACTTTCTGATGGTGAGAACAATCAACCAATGGAACAGCTTGCCTGCGGAGGTTGTGAGAGCTCCAACACTTGAGACTTTCAAAGGGAGATTGGACTGCCATTTGTCCGAAACGGTGCAGGGACTCCTGCTTGAGCGGGGGGTTGGACTAGATGACCTACAAGGTCCCTTCCAACTCTAGTAATCTGTAATCTGTAATCTGTAATCTGTAATCTGTAATCTGTAATCTGTAATCTGTAATCTGTAATCTGTAATCTGTAATCACATGATTGCAAGACATGTAAAAAGTATGAGCTGATGTACCCAGATCATGATCACATGACTGTGCAGATGCTACAATGGTCATTAGTGCAAGAATGGTGGAATGATGGACCCTCTTTGAACAGTTGCAAAATAATGGGTTGTAACCAGGGGTGGGATCTACTTACCTTCCCTACTGGTTTGCATCATGATGGAAGTGCACATTTCACTTCACGGAAATGACCCCCTGCGCATGCACAGAAGCCTTTGCGCATGCAAAGAGGGTTTCTTTGCAATCCGCGGCAACCGGAGGACCGGTTTGGGAACGTGGATCGCTGGTCATCACTGCCGGTTCGGCAAGCGGCAGCAAATTTCCGCTACCGGTTCTGAAGAACCGGTCCAAACCGGCAGCAACTGACCACTGGTTGTAACTCAAGACTGCCTGTACTACAGTATTGTGAAAATGATGGGATTGAGAAGCATTCAGTTCTTCTAAGCTTACTCTGATTTCTAAAGTACTTATTCATGAATGAACTCACGGGAAATAAGTCTGCGAAAGATTGGTTAATTGTTATTCAACCTGATGTATCATTCAAAACAGATTTCCCTTCTTTCCTTCCAGAAAAAGTCCACAAGGAGATTGAAGACGTCTTTGGTTCCTCTGGACCAATCTCCTATCGAGATCGAAAGGCACTGCCTTATACCAATGCTGTCATTCATGAGATTATGCGTGCAAAGTATAGCATATTAATAGCACTTCCCAGACAAAGCACAAAAAATATGAAGATGGGAAATTTCCATATTCCAAAGGTAGAAAAAAAACATGAACAGACTGCACCTCAATATTGCAACAAAGATGGAGAAACACAAGATATATCCTTTGTCCTTCCTTCGTTCCGCGAGTGCCCTCATTGGAATTAAATGCATGACCTGCCGAGAACAGATCAGCCATTGTTACTTACAGAAATGACTCTGCTCAGGACTTCCCTGTGGAAAGGGCAATATCAAATAGAAAGAATAATATAAATAAGATCTACTGATGTAGGCTTTAATGGCCAATATCTGTTGGGCATCGGGGTTTAGTGAAGTTTAGTGCAGCTTCAGTAGTGAAATCTACTTACCTTCACTACCAGTTCGGAAGCGTGCATTTTGCGCACACGCGCTTGCTTTGCTCACGCGCGCATGCCATCATCGCGTGCACTTTTTCACCCTCTGCGCATGTGCAGAAGGCTTTGCGCATGCGCAGAGGGTTAAGAAAAAGAAAATGGTGACGTCCAGGTGGGTGGGCGGAGCCTCGTGTTGCCGCCGCTACTGGTTCTCCGAACCGCCGCTGCCAGCTGCTACTGGTACACCCGAACCGGGCCGAACCGGTAGCATTTCACCCCTGGTTTAGTGGCCATGGTTTAGACAACATATTTCCTGACATTTTGCCAGCAACTGTGGCTATGGCTAGGATTGTGGAGGATATATGATGGCAGAAATATTGTATTAATGTAGAAACAAAGGAACAAAATTGAGTTTTATTAAATAATTCCAATCATGTTTTAAAAACGTATTTGTACCAAATGTGCATTTGCCATCAATAGCAGTCTATCCATACATTGAAATATTCCTAGCCCTGTCTCTCTGATGACAGGATGGGTGCCACTCTTAGTTTCTGTGCTTTTCTTGGAATCGTCTTTCCATCTTCAGGTCAGTCTTAGCACCTGGTGACGACATGGACAAATCCATGAAGTTTTCTTGGCAACATCTTCAGAAGTGTTTCGCCAGTACTCTCCTCAAGGATCTTTCGGATTTATGTAATCTAGGACTGAGTCAAGTCACCTAGCTGGTTTTCATGCCTAAAAGAGAGGCTCTCCCCATTGCTGGCCCAGCACCTTTAACCAGATACCACAGGGGCTCCCTTTCCTTCCATAATGCTTCTCCTCCAGTTCCCTTGTTCTGCTGGAATATAATTTGAGAGGAAATGCATTGCCAAATCCTCCCAGGGACAAGTTAGAATAATAAAGAAATGTGAATCTCCCTCTTTCTTTGTATGGGGGAGGGGAAGAAATCAAACTTCAGATCAGTTATTGCCTTCCAAAGGAGGTTGGAGAAGGGGAAAAAAAATATAGTGGGTAGATAAAGAGATGCTCCAAGAAATGTTTTCCACAAATATATTCAACTACTCCTGCTATGAAACCGCCTTGTTTTAGCCTATTTTTTTTTCCCTTTCAGGGGACAATTATTCTTCCAGATCTACTCTCTGTTCTTCTAGATCCTGAAGAATGGGAGACACCTGAAGAATTCAACCCAAATCATTTTTTAGACAAAGATGGGAATTTTAGGTTTCGAGAAGCTTTTCTTCCATTTGGAATAGGTAAATCAAATTATTCAAGTTTGCAATTTAAAGATTTCTTTTTTACTTGCAGGTTTCAAGTCTGTCAATCTGTTTTTCGGGCAATTTATAACTGTTCTTCTTTTCATCGGTTGTCTGGACCTGGAACCATTATTTTACCTGAATCCTTATTTCTCAAAGTTTGAACATTGAATTAGTGTGAAGTTTCTCTGGGTTTTATGTCAGGGATATGTGGAGGACATCTTGAATGGAATGACTTTGTTTGGCAAAGCACACACTGGGTGAAATTCACACGACACCATTCAGAGCAAAGTTGGCTATTCTAGCTGGAATCAATAAAGGAGAATACATATAGCTCAGGATTCAAATGAGGGGTCCTTGGTGCTCTGTGAACTTGGTTGTTTTCCTTACAGATCAGGGGTGGGCTTTAAAAACTTTAGCAAGGGGTTCTCTGCCCGGTTGCTGGGTGGGTGTGGCCATGGTGGGCTGGCCTAGTTGGCCTCCTGCATCATGGTGGTGGGGCTTTTTTCTCTTCCCGGGCTCCGGAGGTTTTCCTTGAGCCTCTGGGAGGGTGAAAACGGCCTCCCCAGGCTCCAGAGGCCCTCTGGAGGCTAGAAACAAGCCCATTTCAAGCCTTCCCGAACTTCCAGTAGGCCCGTTTTTCACCCTCCCCCAGCCTCCGCATGCACCCTGCACTTACCTACATCCAAAACGGGCCGCATGGGGACTCCTGGGAGGGGTGGGGTGGGGTGGGCGGGGCCAGCCAGGAGTGGGATTTGCCAAACTGCACAGAATCTTAGCTAGAGGTTCTCCCGAACCACTGCGAACCCCCAGCAGCCCACCCCTGTTGCAGATGTTTCATTACCCAAATTTGATAATATCACCAGTGCTAGTACAGAGTGGAGTTTGCTCTCAGTTTATATTCTATGGCTTGCTCTGCCAACATTAATGGGGATGGGCTGCTTAGAGGTTCTTTGGTTGGGCTGTTTACTGTTGCATTGTTTGGCAGTTCCTTGAATGGGATATTGTTTACTTGATTGTTGGTCTGATGTTAATCTTGGAGTTAATCTATGCTTATCTTGGTGCTAACTGCTGTTGGGGAGGTGTTTAGGTCTTTTTTATCCCTTTTTGGCTTGTTGGTTGTTTCTTTTGCATAATATACTGATGTTGTTTATGTTAATGTGTCTATTGATTGCTAATTTCTCAGAGTTCCAGGCGTCTAGAAATTCCCTAGCATTTTTTGACTTGGCTTGGTCTACAATGGTCACAGTTTCCCAAGTCTGTCTATATGTTGTGAAATTAAAGAGTTTTCATCATGTCTTCTTGTTAGAACCCTGTTCAAACGATTGGGTGTGTTAATATATGATTAAGCCACAAATCATTGTTATGTGTATATTGCTTTAAATGCATTGTGGATGATTACTATATAAGTAAGCAAGAGAGCATGCTCAATGTAGTTTATGGTTGATGGTTTATGGTTTATGGTTGGTGGTTGTGTTTGACGGTGTGTTTCGGATTGAAGACTCTCTGTGCTGCTTTACTGATGAGTAGATTACTTTATGGCTGTGTGGAATTGCTGTGAAGAGAAGAGTAACTATCTGTGATAGTATAGAATTAAGTGATAGCTGTAATCTTTGTTTGTGAGTTAAAACAAAGATAGGCAAGAAGAAGAAACTTGGCATTGACTGAATAACTGTGTATGACTTGGACTTCCTATTTAACTTTGCTACTATTCAAGTAAAAACTATTTTGTACATACTAAAGATATTCTGTTTATTGACTGAATAGCATTCATATCAAACTGCAACACCATTACTACAACACATTTTGCTGTGTATGTGCTTAACAGCACAATAACTCCTTAACACTTCTGATTGCTAGGTGGTATTCATGGATGTGTTGCTCCAGTCTTCTGCCTGTTTGTCCTACATAGTGGCTGTTGCAGTCATTACACTGTAGGTTGTAGATGACTCCTGTTTTTTTCTTCTGGGCTACTGAATCTTTTGGTTTGCTTGGGATGTTTTGAAGGGCTTTAGTTGGCTTGTGTGTTATGCTGATTCCATGTCATTGTAGTAGTCTGTTGGTGGTTTCTGAAAAGTTCTTGGTGTATGGCAGACTTATTCTTTTTTAGGGCTTGCATTGGCTGTGCTGTATTGAGTTGAGTGGTCAGGCATTTTTGATGAAGTTGCATGGATATGTTGGAATATGTTGTACAGATGCTCTGCTTCCTTATTCCACTGTTCAGGATTGCTGTAGTAAGTTTGTGCTCATTTAAATAAAGTTCTTACACAGTTTCTTTTGTGGGGAGGTTGGGTTGTTGCTGCAGTAGTAGAGCACTTGGTTTGTGTGGATGGTTTTTCTGTACAGTTGTAGTTAGCTGGAATTCAAAAAAAATATAGTTCTCTGATCTGCAAAGGCTATTTGGATTGATATTCCATTTTATTTCCTCTCATTCGATCAAGGTTGCCTTGTCTTGTGATTGGAACGTTAAGCTGTAATAGCTTTTGAATTAACTTGTCTGTGCCAGAAAAGAACAGGAGGAAATGCCAAAGGGCTGAGCTGATTATTCTGAGGCTCATATGAACTGGTAAATAATTTGGTCATCTAATTGCCTGCCTTTGATGCTATCCACACTCCTAAAGATTCCATGTTATTTTAGTTGATTACCTTTAAAGTGTCAGATTGATTCAATATAGTCGGGTAGTCTTAGTTAGACAGAGAAATGAGTTTCCCCACCCTTCCCCTTTGTATTCCCTTGCTTTTAAAACAGGTTCTTTTCAGGTTAAAATAAAATTTTCTCATCAGTCTAAAAAGTTTCCTCCCAACAGATAAAATCTGATTACTTTGGGGAGGGAATTAAGCTTGTCTTGTCAATGTTGGTGGGAATCAGTGGTGGGTTGCTGCCGGTTTGGACCGGTTCTTTAGGACAAGTAGCAGAAATTTCCCGCCGCTCGCCGAACCGGCAGCAATGAGCTGCGGTCCACGCTCCCGAACCAGTCCTCTGGTCGCCGCGGCTTGCCAAAAAATCCTCTGCGCATGTGCAAAGGCTTCTGCGCATGCACAGATGGTAATTTCTGGGAAGGGATGCACACACACGCGAGAAGCACGCGAGCATGCGTAAAATGTGCACTTCCATCACAATGCAAACCAGCAGGGAAGGTAAGTAGAACCCACCCTGGTGGGAATGCTGTTCTCCCCTTGATAGTTCCTTGATTAGGATATTATTTATTGCTTGATTGTTTGTCTGGGGTAGCTCCTGGTGTTAATCCCTGCTTATCTGGGTGTTGATTGCTGGCAAGGTGATGCTTTGGTCTTTTTGTTTCCTTTTCATCTTTTTAATTGTCCCTTTTGAATGGTGTGGAACAGAGGTGGGTTCCTTCCGGTTTGGACTGGGTCGCCCAAACCGGTAGCGACCCGCTGGTGACATCACAATGATGTCACCGAACTGGATTGGTCGGTACTGGTCCGTGGGTACCGCCATCTTTTTTTAAAAAAAAATTGATTTTTTTTTCTGAATTTTTTCTTCTTCTGCTCATGCACAGAAGCCAAGTTCCCGGCACTGCGCATGTGTCGCCATTTTGTTTTTGGTGGGTTTTGTTTAATTTGGGGGGGGGGTTGCACGCACATGCTGACATGGCACGGGAGGAAGCGAACCAGCAGCGAGGTAAGTTGGAACCCACCCCTGGTGTGGAACTGTTTTTTATCCCTCTGTGCCTGTTGATGTGTCTGAGTGCCAAGCTTCCATGACTTCTCTAGTATTTTTGGATTAAGCTTGGTCTTGGATGCTCACAATTTCCCTGTTAAACTATGTTTAGGTCTGCCCATGTGTTGTGAAATTAAACAGTTTTCATTGTGTCTTGTAATTACAGTATTAGTAGGTGTTCATCAGGGGTGGGTTCCCAATTTTTTTTACTACCACTCTGTGGGAGTGGCTTATTTTGTGGGTGTGGCTTGCCAGCCATGTGACTGGGTGGGTGTGGCTTGCCGGTCATATATTAGTTATTTCAGAGAGATGTTACTACTATTTTTGCTATTTTATACCTTACATGAAAAGCTTTGCATACAAAGTGCGTGTTACACCATGGCAACACAGCAACCTTTATATGCAGAAAATGCTATAGTTAAAAGACAAGCAAGTCTCATACAGCATTTTTGGTTTCAGTCATGGATTCCTTAGACGAAAATATTGAGGACTGTTAAAAGAACTGTATCTTTTAACAGTCCTCAATGTTTTCGTCTAAAGAATAACAGTATAAAACTGTATAAAATTAACAGTATACAAGGTCAAGCTTTCAGAAAATGCCCACTTTGGGAAGCTTTAGGCAAAAGCGAAGGAAAAATGTCAAATGCAGCTTCTTATTATTTTCAAGCGAAGGGACAGGGAAAGACTTAATTGTCAGGTTTCTGGGCATGCGCAGAAGAAATTTTTTTTTAAAAAATGGCGGCGCCCAGGCACCGGCAACCGAGTGCACCGGTACTGTGACGTCACCAGCGGGCTGCTACCGGTGCTATAGAGTGGACCGCACTGGTAGGAACCCACCACTGGTGTTCATGGATGTGCTCAGTTAGTTTTCTGCCTGTCTGCTGTTCATATATCTGCCTCTTATGTATTTTACCCAATTGACAGTAATGCCTGCTGCTCATATGTACCTTTACATAAGAAACTTCTAGATGTCCAAATGTCTCTTTGCATACAGGTGGCAGATAGACAAAAAAAAATCATTCTTAAGATCAGTTACAAACAACACCCATCCATCACTTTACTTTGCCACACATTGTAAAAGGGAGAAAGCATCCTTAGCAATTAATTGGGAGCTGTGAATGTCCTTCTGGAACAGATTACTGCCCACTTTCTTCTCTTCCCGTGTCTTTTCCATAGGAAACCGAAACTGTTTGGCAGCAAAGCTGGCAAGAGTTGAGATCTTCATCTTCCTAATCAACCTACTGAGGGCCTTCAGGTTCCAGCTGCCTGAAGGAATGAAAGAGATCGATGAAACGCCTATAGCAACTATGGTGCTACACACACAACCTTATAAAATATGTGCTGTTTCCCACCATGCATAATTATAAAATGTAAAATGTATTATAAAGCTTTCCTTCTTAATTTGATATCTTGCCATGAATTTCATTCAGCTTACTCTGTTTTAAAGCTTCTTTATTCTAATGGCTACAGGTGTACAACCAATTAAGATTGGTTAAGTTTTCTGCCCATTCATGTGTAGAAAGCAAATTTTCACTTGTATGCCTGGGCTATGTCCTGTGTGCCTTGACCGATTAAATTTGGAGAAATCATAACAAATTCAATTTATTATCCCAGATAGCTTTCACATTCTCACAGATTGAAAAATTCACTCTCGGCTCTTTTGAACTGTGTGATAATGGCTTAATTTAGACCTGGAGAATTTTGTGCACAATTATTTGAAAAGCTCACACAAGTGGAAATGATTGCAAAGTAGCACCCTTCAAATCAGGTCCCATCCTGCATTGTAAAATTTCTCAGCAGCAGCAGTGACCATCTTGAATGCTTGCAGCTGTATTTGACTGCTTCCATACATATCCCATCATCCTGAAAATAAATTAGCTGCAAACACATAATCCTTATATCTTCTAGGAACAATGAATAATTCCCCTTTTCTCTCAATTAACCATTTGCTGTGCTAGATGTTTCCTTTCACACCACTGTCTGAGCCTCCTTTCTTGCTAGAAGAAAACTATGCAGATTTTGCCAATCTTTGGAAGGGAAGGAAGCAGTGGTGGGTTCCTACCGGTGCGGTCCACTCTATAGCACCGGTAGTGGCCCGCTGGTGACGTCACAGTACCGGTGCAAAAATGCCGAGCTTCCGGCACTGCACATGCGCTGCCCTCCTACCCCACAGTGAGTCCAAGCAGGGGAGAATGGTTGAGGGAGCGCGTGAGACACTAAAAGAACGGGTGGCAGGACCTATCTCAGTTCCCCTCCCTTCAGCAGTCTGAGAAGCCACGAACGTGCGGTGATGATCCTAGGCATTTTTGCACGTTCGAGGCTTCTCGAGCTGCTGAGGGGAGAGGGAACGGGCGGCAGGAGCCTAGGATCATAGAATGGGGAGAAGCATTCAGGCCGGATGGAGCTTCCTAGATGAACCGCTGCCGCGGTCTTGCTGCTCCCGCTGCGGGGGGCTGTGTGACCGGGTGAGCATGGGCCTCGGGTGCTTGGCAGCGGCCGGAGAAGCAGAGGGGCATTGCCCACCTGCAAAGCAACCCCCCGCAGCAGGAGCAGCAAGACCACGGCAGCGGTTCTTCTAGGAGGCTCCCTCCCGCCTGAATGCTTCTCCCCATTCGATGATCCTCGGCTCCTGCCGCCCATTCCCCCTCCCCTCAGTAGCTCGAGAAGCCTTGAACGTGCGAAAATGCCTGGGATCATCACTGTGCATTTGTGGCTTCTCGGACTGCTGAAGGGAGGGGAATGGAGATAGCTCCTGCTGCCCGTTCTTTCAGCATCTCACGCGCTCCCTCAGCCATCCTCCCCTGCTTGGACTCACTGTGGGGTAGGAAGGCAGCGCATGCGCAGTGCCGGAAGCTCGGCTTCTGGGCATGCGCAGAAGAATTTTTTTAAAAAAATGTAAAAAAAATATATTTTTAAAAATGGTGGCGCCCTGCCATCGGCAACTGACCGCACCGGTACTGTGACATCACCAGTGGCCACTACCGGTGCAATAGAGTGGACCGCACCAGTAGGAACTCACCACTGGTTTGGCTGAAATATTTCCAAAACAGCAAGTGACCTATGTTGCTACAATAAAAATAAGGCTAAATGTAAAGCAAATTATAAATTTCAGTTACTGTCTGTTATAAAATAGGATGATAGCTGGAGGTAATTGTATATTATTTTCTTTGTACCATGGTTGGTTATGCTACAATAGGTTTTGCTACTAAAATATCTTAGGAAAGTTTTAATATTGAAAATAATTTAATAAAGAGAGAGTGGTGATTAAGCAAATCATTCCTGAATGAGCTTAAGTTCTATAAATGCAGATTCTGTCTGAATTTTAGAAAAAGAAATATCTAAATGATAAAGTCAGTTTAATAGTGGAACCAATTGATCAGAGGCAGAAGGCTCCTTTTTAAGGATGTGTTCATGAAGAGGGTGGGTAGACAATTTGCAGAATTTCCTTAATTTGGATTCCTGAATTTAGCAGGATGTTCACCTTGATGACCTCAGTGGTTCCTTCCAGAGCAATAAATGTAGGGTGATGGTAGTACAGTGATGGTGTTTATATCCTGATTTTGGCTGAAATATTTCCCAGCAGCAAGTTACCTATGTTGCTACAGTAAAAATAAAGCTAAATGTGAAGCGAATTGTAAACTTCATTTACAGTCTGTTACAAAACAGGATGAACACTACTTACTTACAGAAAAAGAATGTGTGCTATGATAATTAAACTGAACTGAAATAATTGCTTTCTGAAGAATGAAACTACAGGTTTATTACATGGGGCAAGTCTGGGGCACTCCTCAAATCTCTATCAAGCTCTTGTTGGCCAAGGGCTTACATATCTAATGATGATCAAGAATTGATTGTTATTAAAGCCATATTTACCGTGTTTCCCCGAAAATATGACATGTCCCGATATTAAGCCCAATCGGGCTTTTCAGCACATGGGCTAAAATACCCCCCCCCCAAAATAAGCCCCCCCAACTAATTTCCAGGGAAAGGGGGGAACATGCCCCATGCACCCCACACGCCCTTAGCAAGGCACATTGCTCGCTGCCCGCTCTTGCCCATTTGTTCCAAGCCCCTCACCCTTTCCTCAGAGAGAGAGAAGGAGGCAGCAGCAGCAGCAACTCACCCAGCAATTGAACTCATGCCCAGCGGTGTGGCGGGATCGGTGGTGGGAAAGAGCCGAGGTAGTGGGAGGGCCCCTCTATGGAGTCCACCAAGAGAGTTGCCCATCAAGCCAGAGGTGCAGGGAGGCTGATCTTGGGGCGGGAGACTGGAAGGGCCCTTCTGCGTCTCTCCGTGTCACGCTGGTGGATGGGGGGGCTCTCCCCCCTCTCCCACAGCGGCGGCTCCGGAGCCTCAATCCCTGCCTCGCCTCCTCCTCCTCGCAGGCAGGAGCCCATTTCAAAATGCCCCCGGAGGCAGAGCCCAGAGGAGGTGAGCCAGTCCCATGGGGTGTGCACAACACTGTGGCGGAGGGAGTTGGTAAAACTGCCTGCCCGCACCCACCTCTAGCTTGTGCTCTCTCTCTCTCTCCCCTAGCCGGGAGCTGCTCTTTTGGCAGCGGGCGCTCTTTTGGCGATGGAGCTACAAGTGTCAGGTAGGATGCACGTCTCACAGTGGGGTGCAATTTGGGGGTGGCAGGTGGGGCAGGGTGGGGTGGACCACGAGATGTGCGTCCTACCTGACACTTGTAGCTCTGTCGCGTTCCTCGGTGTTGTGTCCAGGGAAGCCCATTGTAAAAGAAAACTTCTCACAAGTTCAATCTCGTGAGAAGTTTTCTTTTACAATGGGCTTCCCTGGACACAACGCCGAGGAATACGACAGAGCTACAAGTCCCAGGTAGAACGCTCATCTCGTGGCCCAACGCATCCCACCTGCCAGAAATGAGTCTCTGTGAGACTTGTCACGCCACTGCTGCTGCCTCGTGGAGCAGGACTCTGCAAGGCTTGTTGTGCTGTTGCATGCACGAACGGCAGCACTACTGTGAGGTTCGACATACCGGCACAGCTGCAAGCGGCAGGACGCCAGCTGGGCTGGTATGATGAAGCTCACGGCAGTCCTGCAGTTTGTGCATGCAACGGCACAACAAGCCTTGCAGAGTCCTGCTCCACGAGACGGTGGCGGCGGACCAGCCACTCGGCCGGCGCCAAGAACAGGGAGGGGAGGCGGTGGCGATGGGACATCCAGCCCCACACTCGCTGCCTACTGCACCCCCAAAGTAATAAGCCCCCCCCCCAATAATAAGGCCAAGGCCATATTTCGGGGGTCAAAAGAAAATAGGACCCTGTCTTATTTTCGGGGAAACACGGTATGTGCATCATATGCTCAGCCTATAAAGATGTACAAATGAAACCTACCTCTCCAAGCTAGTGTCATTCCCTCTTCAATTTTCCACTCATTGCATTGTTCTATGTTACATGTTGCCTTTCCTAATTTCATCCAAACTGTGACCTTCTGGACAATAAGAGTGAAGATTTACAACAGAAGTGCAATGTTCACACAAAAAAAAGGAAGGAAAGTGAGTGAGTGAGTGAGTAAGTCAACACTGCAATGTTACTGTTCTTCCTGTCACTTGGACTAGAATGGTTAACTTGACCAAATGGTTGGTCAATTCCCTGTCCCTTATCAACTTGTAAAAAAAAAGTCCAGAAAGGAATGTCCCT
The DNA here is from genome assembly GCA_023053685.1 of Diadophis punctatus similis. Taxonomy (NCBI): domain Eukaryota; kingdom Metazoa; phylum Chordata; class Lepidosauria; order Squamata; family Dipsadidae; genus Diadophis; species Diadophis punctatus. The sequence goes on along the minus strand of JALIGW010000005.1, from coordinate 77,457,084 downwards.
TTGGAAGAAACATGTATGATAAAATGGGCTAAAATGTGGTTAATACAAATGGATCTGTAGGAGCATGTGTGATTGAAAGAATTGAAATTTACACTATTATAGTCTTTAGAATTTTAATAAAATGAAGTATTGTTGGTATGTGTCATGGGAACAATGATCTAGAACAGTGATGGCGAACCTATGGCACACGTACCACAGTTGGCACGCGGAGCCATATCTGCTGGCACGCAAGCCGTTGCCCTAGCTCAGCTCCAGTGTGCATGTGCATGCTGGCCAGTTGATTTTTGGCTCACACAGAGGCTATGGGAGGGCGTTTTCAGCCTCCGGGGGGGTGGGGAGGCCATTTTTGCCCTCCCCAGGCTGCAGGGAAGCCTCTGGAGCCCGGGAAGGGCTAAAAATGGGCTTACCGGGCCCACCGGAAGTTGGGAAACAGGGGAGGGGGGTCATGCGCACATGCGTGGGGGGCAGGGCAGCACAGGGGGGTCACACGCACATGCCCAGGGGCTGGGGGGAATTAAATTATGGGTGTGGGCACTCGCACATGTGTGATAGCGCGCGTGTTCGCGTTTTTGGCACCCGAGGAAAAAAAGGTTTGCCATCACTGATCTAGAATATATAACCGTTCTTCAAATGTATGCTGGAAATCAACAAGAAGGGACATTTTATCACGGTTGTTTGTAAAAAAGCTAGAAAATTTCAGACTCAGGAATATACAATAATACAGATTTTGAAGATTCATATACAAATGAAAGCAGAGAATTTTCTTTTTCTGTGTTTCATCTTTCTTTTTTTTAAAGATGAAGTTTTCAATTATGATAATGTGTGGTAGTGCAATGTCCAAATATTTCTTGGTATCATATCTGTGTTGCCTCTGTGCTACCAGAAAAGAAACTAGATCATAAAATATACTAGACTATAAAAGGCAGAAGCTGTCAATCACCTATTAATGAGCCGAGGTGGCGCAGTGGTTAGAGTGCAGTACTGCAGGTTACTTTAGCTGACTGTGAACATTTGAGTTCAGCGGTTCAAATCTCACTGGCTCAGGGTTGACTCAGCCTTCCATCCTTCCGAGGTAGGTAAAATGAGGACCCAGATTGTTGGGGGCAATATAAATATACATTGCTTAATGGTGTAAACCGCTTAGAGAGTGTTTGAACTATGAGGCGGTATAGACTTCCGGTTCCGGTGACTTCCGGTTCCGGTTCGCTGCATCGCGGATGCTCCCCATTGGGCGCCTTTCCATTTCCCCGTTAAAGCTGCCAGAACAGCTGTCTGGTGGCTTGAAAGTCTCTGCCTCGGGCAAAGGGGAGAGATGAGAGCCGGACAGGTGGGGTAGAGCCCCCCCTAGTGCCCCAGGTGTTAGCCAGGGGCGCGAAAGGTGAGGGCTCCCCAGCCAGCCTGTCTCTTGCTCCGGGGACTTGGAAACCTCCGCCTTTGCGGAGCAAGATGCCGTGACCACTGCTGCTTTGTGAATGGGATTACAACTACTTAATGGATCAAAGAAGCAGACAGAGAGAGACAGGATTTTAAAAGGGCAAGTACTGAATTCTTTTCTTTCAACTCCACTGCTGACTTTCACTTCGGAAGAAACTAAGTAACAGTTAATAGGCTACAACATGGCGATCGGAGAAAGTCGGAGGAGAAGTGAAAGTAACTTTCGTTTCCCTAGCGGCTTTTTTTTTAATGGAAATTTTTGACTTTGAAAGTTGGCTTTACTCTCTCTGTCTCCCGATTCTGTATTAAATAATAAGTGACAATTTTTTAAAAAATAAAAGTCTATCTGGCTTTGGAATTTAAAAGAATTTTAAAAGAAACTTAAAAGAACTCTAACTAGAGGCTTGGCTTTTTCTTTGTTCTCCACTGGAAATACTAAAATGACTTCAAAATTTGGAAAGACTGTTTTGAATAAAAGAATGGACTATATTCATCTGGTTATATTTCTAAAATGCAACTTACCACTGAGTTAACACCCCCAAAGTCTTTAACACCTGAAAATTTAATAAGTACCTTAAAGATTATGAAAAATGAACTGACTGCTGAATTTAACCAAAAAATTAATGAAATAGATAATAAAATGCAGGCTGCTTTAAAGAATATTGACCAACAAATTAGGAATAATGTGTTGGAGGTATGCAAAGGTCTAGCAACAAATATTGACGTCTTGGCAAACCGCATTGAAGAAAATAAACAAGTTTTGACAACTTCGGTAGAATACATAGATAAAATACAAAATGACATTGCAAATTTTGAAACAGAGGTGTTAATGATGCAATTCAGATCCATGGAATTTGCCATAAGAGTCAGGGGACTGAAAGAGGGATTATATGAAAATTTGAAAGGAAGGATGGTGGATGCTTTGGAGCAGGTGTCTGGAATCTCTAAAGAGGAATTGGCCATGCAAATTGACAAAATATATAGAGTCAACTCGTGGTATGCAAAACAAAAACACCTACCAAGGGATATTATAATATATTTCACTACAAGAGCCCTACGGAATAGAATTATACAGGCGACGTTTAAGAATAACCTTCAGGTGAATGGCCAGGAACTAATGATATGGAAAGAAATTCCCTGGAAAATGCTCAAAGCTAGAAAAGATTATACTTTTCTAATTGATGAATTTAAAAGATTAAATTTACAATATAAATGGGAAGCACCAACAGGAGTCATGGTGAAATTTTTGGGAAAAAGATACCGGCTTAATACAACAAAGAAAGCTACTGAATTTTATGTCAATGTTTTAAAGGCTGATATATCTAAAATTCCAGAGGATGGATGTATGAAAGTAAAAGAGGAGGAGGAGGAGGGAAATCCATCCCTTCTTGTTCAAACTGAAACAGCTTTAAAGAACCAAAGTGATTGGCAGAGCCAGATAGATGCCTACAGTGTGGAAAAAGAGATGGAAGATCGGTGTCAGATGGGAGGCGAGCTGACAAATTTAAAATTATCAAACTACAAAAAGATGTAACCGTCAAGATACAACACGACGCAGCGTTGAAATTTATTGGACGGATGGTGGTTAATATGACTGTAATTTTCCTTTTTCCTTCTTTCCTTACTTTTATTTATTTATTTTTTGTATTTTTCTTTCTTTTCTTGTTTTCTTTTACTACTTTATTATTACTACTAATTTTTTTTAAAGATTTAGAACTTTTCTGAAGCTAATAATTTAATATATAGTAATATTATGTTACTAATATATAGTGGTTGAATTTATGATGAAGTTTAAGATTTTTGTATTATTATTTAGTTATTATTTGTGTAATATCAATTTAAGTTTTACTTAATTTTGAGTAAGATTTGGAATTGTTATCTATCAAGTTATAAAATATCATAATTAGATTTAACATTTGTTTGAGAGGAAGGTTATTTAAAGTTTGGAATTAGTGCTGAATTTATAGGATAGATTGTATTTTTCTTTGCTTTCTTTTTCTACACACACACACACACACACACACACACACACACACACACACACACACACACACACACACACACACACACATATATATATATATATATATATATATATATATATATATATATATATATATAATATTATTATTATTAATAATATTTTTTTAGAGATTTAGAACTTTTTTGAAGTTAATAACCTGATATATAGTAATGGTATGTTATTTATATAGTGATTGATTTTATGATGAAGTTTAAGGTTTTTGTATCTAATACTTAGTCATCATTTATGTAATAATCATTTAATTTTTATTTAACAGTGAAGAAATGCTGTGAAGGGTAGATGATTGAAAGGAGGAGGAAGGAATTTTTATTAGTGTACAATTTGGAGTTGAAGGTTTAAATAAATAAAAAAAATAAGGTGGAAGTCAAATTTTTTTAATTTAATTTACACTTATTTTATTGATATTATGCTCTGTATTCTCTCTGGGAAGTCCGGGGGGGGGGGGAGGGGGGAGAAAAATAAAAAAATGTTTGTACTTTCTATTTAATATTTAGCTATTATTTATGTAATTTTGTACTAATAAAACTTTTTGAATAAAAAAGAACTATGAGGCGGTATATAAATCTCACTAATAAATAAATAAATAAATAAGCGAGAGTTCTGCTGTGCGCTGCATGGTCAGACCACACCTGAAACACAGTGTGAAGTTTTGTGGTTGCAAGAGAAGAAAGTACACAAATAAGTGTGCGGAATGAAAATGACAGGCCACAAGGAAATGATCAAGGCTCACTGCAGTGTTTATGAACTGCAGTGGGAGGTGGGAACGACTTCTCTGAAAGAAACGTGAGACAACCTGCCAGCAAAGAGATGCACTCATATTTATACATTTCAGAAAGATGGAGAAAATTTTGCACAAGTACTTATGTACAAATAATACACATTCATAACAACACAATATATTTCTGGTTACTTCCTACCCTTTTCTATCCCCCCCCAAAAAAAGTCTTAGTGAAGAAAGAAACATTTACATCTTGAGATTCAGGGAATCTCAGAAATGTTCTGAGCGAAATTTACATTAGGTCACTGTGAGCTAAACATTGCAAGGCCGATTCTTTCTGTTTCAGTTTGTCTTGAACTGTTCCATTCAACTGAAAATTTTAGATTTAGATTTATTATTAGAGTTGGAAGGGACCTCGTAGGTCATCCAGTCCAACCCCCTGCTCAAGCAGGAGTTCCTACACCATTTGAGACAGATGGCAGTCCAGTCTCTCCTTGAAGGTCGCAAGTGTTGGGGCTCTCACAACCTCCACTGGCAAGCTGTTCCACTGGTTGATCGCTCTCACCGTCAGAAAGTTTCTCCTCACTTCCAGGTTGAATCTCTCCTTGGTCAGCTTCCATCCATTATTCCTTGTTTGGCTTTCTGGTGCCATAGAGAACAGCCTGACCCCCTCCTCTCTGTGGCATCCTCTCAAGTATTGGAACATTGCTATCATGTCACCCCTGGTCAGGGGCGGGTTCCTATTTTTTTTACTACCACTCTGTGGGCATGGCTTATTTGTGGGTGTGGCTTGCCAGCCATGTGACCGGGTGGGCGTGGCTTCTCAGACTGCTGAAGGGAGGGGAACTGAGATAGGTCCTGCCGCCCATTCCCCCTCCCCTCAGTAGCTCGAGAAGCCTCAATCGTGCAAAAATGCCTAGGATCATCACCGCGCATTCGTGGCTTCTCGGACTGCTGAAGGGAGGGGAATGGAGATAGCTCCTGCTGCCCATTCTTTCAGTGTCTCACAAGCTCCCTCAGCCATCCTCCCCTGCTTGGACTCACTGTGGGGTAGGAAGGCAGCGCATGTGCAGTGCCGGAAGCTCGGCTTCTGGGCATGCGCAGAGGAAAATTTTAAAAAAAAATTTAAAAATTTTTTTTAATGGTGGCGCCCAGGCACCGGCAACCAACCCCACCGGTACTGTGACGTCACCAGCAGGCCGCTACCGGTGCTATAGAGTGGATGGCACCGGTAGGAACCCACCACTGCCCCTGTTCCTTCTCTTCGCCAGACTGGCCAAGCTCAGTTCCTGCAACCGCTCTTTGTATGTTTTATTTTCCAGACCCTTTATCATCCTGGTTGCTCTCTTCTGCACTTTCTCTAGAGTTTCAATGTCTTTTTTGTAGTGTGGTGACCAAAACTGGATGCAGTACTCTAGGTGTGGTCTGATCAAGGCTTTATAGAGTGGTACTAGTACCTCTCTGGTCCTTGATTGTATCCCTCTATTTATGCAGCTCAGGACTGTGTTGGCCGTTTTGGCTGTTGCTGCACACTGCTGGCTCATATTTAGTTGGCTGTCTACCAGGACTCCGAGATCCCTCTCGCAATCTCTGCTATTGAGTGTGGTTTCGCCCAGTTTGTATGTGCATTTTTGATTCTTCTTACCTAGGTGCAGAATTTTACTTTTTTCCGTGTTAAATTTCATTTTATTGGTTTGGACCCAGTGTTTGAGTCTGTCGAGGTCCCTCTGGATTTTGAGTCTGTCCTCTGGGGTGTTTGCTACTCCCGCCAGCTTGGTGTCATCTGCAAATTTGGTTAGTTCTCCTGCTATGCCCTCATCTAGGTCATTTATGAAGATATTGAAGAGTACTGGGCCTAGGATGGAACCTTGTGGTACCCCACTGCTTACTTCTCTCCATGTGGACTTACAGCCATTGAGGACTACTCGCTGGGTACGGTTGGTCAGCCAAAATTGATTTAACCCACAACTGAAAGTGTATATATTGAAAGCAAGATATTTATTTTTTACAGAAAGCATAACCAAAGGCAAACCTGAAGAAGCTTAGTTGATTGTATACAAGCAGCCATTTGGATAAAGTAGTTTTAGAATATAACAAAATGAATAAGTTTCAAGACAAGGCACAAATATTAAGGGGAAAAAGTTAAAGTTAAAAGGAAAGATACTAATACTCAATTAATGGATTTTACGATGTGTGATATGGAACAGCACAGATTTTATAAGGATGGGGAGATAGTGCCATAGATATTATAGGCTTCTCATCAAGCTTTTTCACTTCTTCGGGCAGCTGGAAACGGAAGGTCCTCATCAGGCTGGTTAGGATGATGAAGAGCTCAATTCTTGACAACTTTTTTCCTAAACAGACACGCTGCCCTGTGGAAGAGTCATGGGAAGGAGAGAAAATGGAAAATAATCTGTACTGAAATACCACTTTGGCACCAGGATGAATCTGTAGCAAACAAATGATGAGCATTTGTTAAGGATATTCTGATATACCCCTGATGTTTTGCTGAATTTGAGAAAGCACTTTTAAACAGGACATGTCCCCTCCGAGACATGCTCATGGTATCTCAATACCAAAATGCTTGTTTAAATGGTCCAAATAGAATAGCACACATTTTCTCTTGTATAACCCACACTACATATCAGACATTAACACAATTGAGAATGTCCAGAGATACTTCACAAGAAGAATATTACATTCCTCTGTTCACAACAGAATTCCTTATGAATCCAGACTTGAAATTTTGGGACTTGAAAATTTAGAACTACGCCGCCTTCGATCTGACCTAAGTGTAGCTCACAAAATTATCTGCCACAATGTCCTACCTGTTAACGACTACTTCAGCTTCAACCGCAACAATACACGAGCTCACAATAGATACAAACTTAATGTAAACCGTTCCAAACTTGATTGAAAAAATTCAACAACAGAGTGGTCAATGCCTGGAACACTTTACCTGACTCAGTAGTTTCTTCCCCAAACCCCAAAAACTTCAACCTCAGATTATCTACCATCGACCTCACCCCATTCCTAAGAGGTCTATAAAGGGCGTGCATAAGCGCACAATCGTGCCTACCGTTCCTGTCCTAATGTACCCATATATTCATACCTCTTTTACTCTTATTCATGCTTGTACTATTACATATATATTCAATCATGTTTTACTGTTTATACTCTGCTTATAATCATATATGCTCGACAAATAAACAAATACAAATACAAATAAATCTGGAAACAGAAGGGACGGGAGGCAAAGATGTTTGCTGTCTGGCAATGCCCAAATTTTGGTTCAAAAACTTTGCAAATGCAGTGCACAACATGCCAACTTTGGCTTTGTATGTGTAATTAGTTTGTTTATACTTTATTGTAATATTATATGAACCCCTCAAAATTATATGATCTAAGCCATTCATTTCCAGGAGCCTCTGTAATCTCAGCTAGTTCTATTGTTCAGCAAAGCAACTGCGATGAAGGAGAACTCTCCCCTATACCTCATGGCTTTCCTTCAAGTTGGCCAACTGCCCGTTCACTCAATTTATATCAGACAGCTGAAGTTTTGGGAGGAACATAAGAGTGAACCTCTTATACTGGATTACAAACAAGAACCCTTAAAGTCTTCAACTGCCTCCCAATAAGAACTGGAAAAAGAACTAACTTTGCATCAGTACTTTTAATAAGAATCTGAGTATTCTGGCCACAAATTTATATGCCAGCTGTGTACTGCAGTTGCCAAGAAGCCAGTGCAAATCCGGGCTGCATCGTGAGAGGTATGAGGTCAAGATCATGGGAAATAATACGAGGGTGAGTCAAAAAGTAATTCCAATTTCTTTAGGACAGGTATAATTACCAACACAGGAACATGTAGCATACATCAAAATGAAGCTGGTCCTCTGCGGATCACATCCCTACGTCTCAACATAGTCACCGTTTCTCTCAATAGCAATGTTCCACCTTCGAATGAGAGCATGTATCCCTGCCTCGTAAAATTCTGTTGACTGTTCTTTGAGCCACCTCTTCACTGCAGTTTTCACTTCCTCGTCACTGGAATAATGTTTGCCTCTCAAACCCTCTTTCATGGGGCCATAGAGATGATAGTCTGAAGGCGCTAAATCTGGTGAGTATGGAGGATTATTATTCCAGTGACGAGGAGGTGAAAACTGCAGTGAAGAAGTGGCTCAAAGAACAGTCAACAAAATTTTACAAGACAGGGATACATGCTCTTCCAATATTTGTCATAAATTCAGATTCAGGAAGGGGCACCAGCTTTTTCTCCTGACCATCTCATAATCAGCTTCTAATCTAAGATTTTCTTTTATGACATTCAACTCATAAACAAAGTAGAAACAAATGTAAGGGAGAAAATGCATTATTTGTAGGGGGAAAGGGTTTTGGATTGGTGAGAATGTTTCCTTTCAAGTGAAAAAGGGCCTGTTTTAAGAAGCAACAAATCATAAAATCATGGGCCGAAGGGACATTGGAGATCTTCTAATCCAATCACTTTATAGAACGGGAGACTTTATACCATCCTGGACAAATGGTTGCCCAGTCTTTTCTTGAAAACCTCCAGTGATGGAGCATCCATAATTCCAAGAGGCAAGCTGTTCCATTGGTTAATCGGTTTCATTGTCAGGAAATTTCTCCTTAATCCCAGGTTGGATCTCTCTTCAATGAGCTTCCGCTTATTGCTTCTTGTCCAACTCTTAGGTGTTTCTCTGTGACAGTCCTCAAATACCAGAAGACAGCTATCATGTTACCCCTAATCCTTCTCTTCATCAGGCTAGACATTCCCGACTCTCTTAACCATTCATTATGGGATTTAGCCTCTAGAACCTTTATCATCTTTGTTGCTCTTCTCTGCACTCTTTCTAGGATCAGAGTGCATCAGAGGCACTCAGACAATCAGGCAGTTTACCAGGCCACCACTGGTGAGCCACGAAAGCACCAGTGCAATCCAGTCTACTGGGTTAGTCAAGCAGTTTCTGCTGTTGTACTGGCCTAGACAAATGAATTCAAAAGCTGTTAACATTTATGAATCACAAGATAAGGCAACACTGGTTAAATTAGAGCAGTGATGGCGAACCTTTTTTGGCTTGGGTGCCAAAAGGGTGCGCGCGCGTGCAATAGGGTGCGTGCGTGTGCCCACACCCATAATGCAATGCCCTCCCCCATGCATGTGCACAACCCCCATGCTGCCCCCGCGCATGCGCACAACCCCCCACGCTGTCCCCCAATGCATATACACAACTTCTGGACTTCTGGTAGGACCGTTGGGCTGTTTTTCATTCTCCCCAGGGTTCAGGAAAGCCTCCTAAAGCCTGGGGAGAGCGAAAAACAGTCAAACAAGCCAACCAGAAGTTCAGAAATGAACTTCCGGTTGGCCCATTGGGCCATTTTCCGATGTCCCCAGGGTTCAGGAAAGCCTCCTGAAGCTTGGAGATAGTGAAAAACGGTCCAACTGGAAGTTCGGAAACGAACTTCTGTTTGGCCCGTTTGGCCATTTTTCGCTCTCCCCAGGCTTCAGGAGGCTTTCCTGAACCCTGGGGAGAGCAAAAACGGCCAAAAAGAAGGCCAGAAATCAGCTGGCCAGCGCGCGCATGTGCACTGGAGCTGACATAGGGCAACGCCTCACGTGCCCTCAGATATGGCTCCACGTGCCACCTGTGGCACACGTGCCATAGGTTCGCCATCACTGAATTAGAGCAAATACAGTGGAATAACACACCCCAGAAGTCTTTTTCAGATCAGGCAATCATGATTTTTGGATTCCATTTGGAACAGGTCAACTTTGCTCTAGATTCTGGCCACAATGATTTCACCCGGTACATGTATTGTCTAGGTAATGTCATTCTTTGCAATAAGCTACTCACATGTCCACAATGTAAAGCTAATAGAAACTTCAATCACATCTCAAACTACAAGAAACAGAGATTAAAATGAGACAATCGTTTCAGGTTCTGGGGGTCAATGAAAAGGAAAAGAATGGTTTTAAATTTCCTGGAAAACATTACAAATTGCCTATTAATCAGGAACTGCCTTGAATAGTTGGATTTTCCTGCGCCAAATGGCATAAATGCTTCTCGAGTCCGAAAATTCCCATCTTTGTCTAAAAAGTGATTTGGGTTGAATTCTTCAGGTGTCTCCCATTGTTCAGGATCCAGAAGAACAGAGCGTAGATCATTCACAATAATGCTCCCCTTCAATAACAACAGAACAGAAAGGAAAAACTGTAGCTGTTTCATAATATGCAAAAAATAGAAGATATTTGTAGAGGAAGCATTTGTTGGCAATAGACCACTATCACTCTCCCTCCCTCCCTCCCTCCCTCCCCCCCCCTCTCTCTGTTGGGATAAGAATTACTCTTATCAGAGGCGAAATGAATCTTTTCCTGGAACTCTGACATTGTCAAAATAAACCGCATTATAATTCTAAGGTATAAGATATTTATTTCTTTACAAAAATAATAAATCACATTCTGGCTATAAACATAGGTGTTGCTTCGTCAGAAGCAGAGAACAAAAGGAAAGAATCGAAAGAAAGGAATGTACACATGCGTACTAGGAACATATTAATCATGTGCTCAGGAATAAACCATTATATTTGATAGGGATGCATCTCCCTGCATATACATGTAACAGGCAACATAAAATCACAGTCCGACACTCACTCTCTCTCTCTCTCTCTCTCTCTCTCTCTCTCTCTCTCTCTCTCTCTCTCTCTCTCTCTCTCTCTCTCTCTCTCTCTCTCTCTCTCTCTCTCTCTCTCTCTCTCTCTCTCTCTCTCTCCTTTTAATGCAACAACTAATCTGCAGATGCAGGTGAAGAAGGAGAGTGCAAACTTTGGCTTGAAACTCAACATTAAGAAAACTAATATCATGGCATCCAGCCCTCTCAATTCCTGGCAAATAGATGGGGAAGAAATGGAGGTAGTGACAGATTTTATTTTCCTGGGCAACAAGTTCACTGCAGATGGGGAACTGCAGCCAAGAAATTAAAAGATGCTTGCTCCTTGGGAGGAAAGCTATGACAAATCTAGACAGCATACTAAAAAGCAGAGACATCACCCTGTCAACAAATGTGTGTATAGTCAAGGCTATGGGTTTCCCAGTTGCAATGTATGGCTGTGAAAGCTGGACCATAAGAAAGGTTGAGCACCAAAGAATTGAGGCCTTTGAACTATGGTGCTGGAGAAGACTCCTGCAAGTCCCTTGAATTGCAAGGCGATCAAACCGATCAGTCCTAGAGGAGATCAACCCTGACTGCTCTTTAGAAGGCCAGATCCTGAAGATGAAGCTCAAATACTTTGGCTACCTAATGAGAAGGAAGGACTCACTGGAGAAGAGCCTAACGCTGGGAACGATTGAGGGCAAAAGATGAAGGGGACGGCAGAGAATGAGGTGGCTGGATGGAGTCACTGAAGCAGTAGGCGTGAGCTTAAATGGACTCCAGAGTATGGTAGAGAACAGGAAGGCCTGGAGGAACGTTGTCCATGGGGTCGCGATGGGTCGGACATGACTTCGCAACCAACAACAATCTGCAGAATGGAGGTTTTCCTTCCTCCATTAAAAGAAAGGGCTAGTTTCAGATTTGTTACTCTTCCCTACCAGGGTGTGATAAATCTGCCAATCAAAGATGGCAATGTAGGGCACGTCCTCCCAAGCTATATTCCTGCAGGAGGAAAGAACTGGAGCGGGGGAATTACGGAGGTGTAGTTGGAAGGACAGAGAAACCATATGATATAGTGACCAAAGCTATTAAACTAACAATGGGGAAATTTGGTTTCTAGACCTCACATGACAGTGAAATGAGAAGAGGTGGAGTATCTAAGAGAGATACCATATTTTTCGGAGTATAAGACGCACCGGAGTATAAGACGCACCTTAGTTTTTGGGGAGGAAAATAGGGGGAAAAAAATCTGCCTACCAGGTATTCATCTGGCTAGCGTCCTTAGTCTGGTCAGCTTCAGCACATTATTTCATCCCCTGGTTAGGACTTAAAAAAACCTTCGGAGAGAGTAACAATGAAAGAGCCTGCAAGCCAGTAAGAGCTGGGAAGATCGTTAGCACCTGGTTAGGGCTAGAAAAAAACTTATTCGGAGCAAGTAGAGCAATGAAAAAAACCCTGCAAAGACTTAGGGCTGGAAAAACCTTCTTTGGAGAGAGTAACAATGAAAAAGCCTGCAAGGTAAGAGCTGGGAAGATCTGTTAGCACCTAGTTAGGGCTGGAAAAAAAAGCTACATTCGAAGTATAAGACGCACCCAAATTTTCAGCCACTTTTAGGGAGGAAAAAGGTGCATTTTATACTCCAAAAAATACGGTACATATGAAGTATCCGTGGCCCAATAATAATAATAATCAGGTTCTCAATTGACTTTGCTTGTGAAAAGCTGACAAAGAAGATTGCAAATGCAACGATGCAACTGCAGGACACTAATTGCGAGCCAGTTGCCAGGCACCCAAATCATGATCATGTGACAGCTACAATTTTGAGGACCTGTCATAATTTCTTCTTATTCGGTGCCATCCTAACTTTGAACTCATTAACCTAAGGATTACCTGTACTGGTCTGTAGAAGAGATTATTTATCCATAATGTATGTATAGCTTACTAACCTTTTCATTGCAAATCCCCCATATGTATATAAGATGGCATCATTCTGCTTTAAATCATTATCATACATGAACATTTCATCTGCATTGCTATTTGGAGCAATGGTTTGTTCCATACTTAACAATCAAAATAAAGAGGGCAACAAGTACCCCCTAATCTAAGGAGAGGGAGCAGTGGCTCTACACAAGAAACCATTCCCTCCTCCAATAATATTCTTAGCAAACAGTCACTTGCGGGGATTTCCAAATTATTAACCAGAGATGTCATCAGACCATCCACAGATATTGGCTGCTAAAGACCCCCTCTTTTTAAAAACAATATCCCTATATAAAGCATTCAGTGACCTTCAGTTATGACCAAATCATGACAATATGTGCTACCAAGCCATTTCCAGGTGTTATTGTTTCAACTCCCTGTCTCTGAAGAAAAGTATTAGAAGGTGGCAAAACTCCATAGCCACTTGGAAGTTTGGCATAGACCCAAAGTCCTAGAACAGTGCTTTGCAATTGCCAAGTCAAGAGGGGACCATCTCCTGCCATTCTTGTGGCTGTTGGCAAGTTGTAGAGACGTGGAGTAGTATATCTTCACGTCTGTGACTCTCCTAATATTTATTCATTCAATTACCGTATTTTTGGAGTATAAGATGCACCTTTTTACCCCCCCAAAAGAGGGTGAAAACTTGGGTGCATCTTATACACCAAATGCAGCCCCACCCACCCAGCCACCCCCACCCTTTGGTCTCTGTCTTCCAGCAATTTACCTGCTTGCAGCAATGAGGGAAGAGCCTGTAAAGCCAAGCAAGTCAGTAGCAGTTTCCCGATGAACAGCTGATTAGGTTTGCCACGTGGGAAAATGAAAGTGAAATTAGCTGCAAAGAGGCAAATAGCTGGGAGAGACACGCAGATTTTTATTTTCTGCTGGATGCAAGGGGGTAAGTGAATAACTATAAATGTCTGTAGAATGTTCAAATTATTAGACTTATTTTTTAAAGACTGCTTTATTATTGTTCTAGCCAGGTGTCTCCAACCTTGGCAATTTTAAGACTTGTGGACTTCAATTCCCAGAATTCCACAGCCAGCTTTGTTAGTTTTGCTGGCTGTGGAATTCTGGGAATTGAAGTCCACAAGTCTTAAAATTGCCAAGGTTGGAGAACTCTAGACAACTTAACAAAATAAAGAAGCTTTTTAAAAATAAATGCTTTCTCTGAAGAGGCCCAGTGCTATTGTATCTTCTTTCAAATAATAGAGAATAATGTATACTTCCATAAATTTTAATTAATTTTAACAGCTCTGTACAAGTATAGTCTGAAATGTAACAGTGTCCTGTTTAGTATTAGAGTTAAATCCTGACTTACCTTGGAGTAGATCTATTTAAATAATTGGGAGGAGTTAGTGTGACTACATTTAAGAAAACTTTCTGGCATAATGTACATTTCTCCAATTCTTTGCTATTTCTATGGGTCAGGCACACATGCACAGAAATACACAGCAAACAGTGTATATCATCTGTGCTGTTTGCTGTTTGGCAAATTGCTTGGAGGCAGAGGCCTTTTTCCCTTGTTTTCCTCCCCGAAAACTAAGGTGCGTTTTATACTCTGGTGCGTCTTATACTCCGAAAAATACGGTACTTTTTTGGCATTTCAGCCTGTTATCTCTGAAACCTAAAGAACGTATTGGTTGGCCACCTGGTAGCAACATATGGTGGCAGCAGAATAAGTAGATGATATTCCACAAAGGGAGGAATATCACAAAGGGAGGAATAGCTAATAGACCATGGATGACCATAAGTCTCTTAGGTTCGACCCTTAATCTTTTTGAGTTTTTTCTGTAATATTTTAGGAGTTTACTTTTGAAATGGTTCAGATTTGTTAGTTTATATCCATTCAAATTATATGTCTATGGAGATTCTCTGTCATCCAGGTCTTGGTTGTCCCAAAGGTGCTTTTTATTTATTTATTTATTGAGATATATATACCGCCTCACAGTGCAAGCACTCTCCAAGCGGTTTACACCAGTAAGCAATGTGTATATTTATATTGCCCCCAACAATTGGGTCCTCATTTTACCTACCTCGGAAGGATGGAAGGCTGAGTCAACTTTGAGCCGGTGAGATTTGAACTGCTAACCTGCGGATCAGTGTCAACTAAAGTGGCCTGCAGTACCTGCCTCTAACCGCTGCGCCATCTCGGCTCTTTTCAAGAGGCAGCTGGACTTTCTGGTTTTTCTTTGAAGACGTTTCGCTTCTCATCCAAAACCCTTCCATTCCCCACCATCCAGTCAGAGCTGAAGAAGCTTCTTGGATGAGAAGCGAAACGTCTTCAAAGAAAAACCAGAAAGTCCAGTTGCCTCTTGAAAAATGTCACCTTTGGGACATTCAAAGAAAATATAATATATAAGTTATTTTTGCGCATATTGTTTGGATTGCAATTCCTGAGCAGACATCTCTCTGCAACCACCATGTTGGGCTTCTCCTTTCTCTACCTTTGGAATGTGGAAACCCCACATCGTCACATCTCTTAGGCTTTGTCTAGGTATTGGTAGAAATAAAACATATTTTGCTCGTTGGGTCTCATGTATCACAGCATTGGTGTAGGGCAGCTTGTGCCGATCATCATAGGAGATGGATCCTGAGACACCAAAGACCTCTTCAATCTCCTTGTGGACTTTTTCTGTGGGGGGAGAGAAAGGCAAATCCATTATGAATGATGCCATTTATGATTGAATAATCTCTTATAGATATCTGTTTTTGTTAAATTATTTCCTATGAGTTTATTTATGAACAAATACTTCAGGAGGTAGAGTAGGCTTAGAAAAACTATTACAAAAATGTTCCCTCCATCATTTTCAGAATTAAGTGCAGATTTGAATCTATAAAAGCAGAATGCATGTAAAATTAAACTTAGCAATAGCAATAGCACTTAGGGTTACTGTATACGCCTCGTTACAGTGCTTTACAGCATTCTCTAAGCAGTTCACAGAGTCAGCATATTGCCCCCAACAATCCGAGTCCTCATTTTACCCATCTCGGAAGGATGGAAGGCTGAGTCAACCTTGAGCCTGGTGAGATTTGAACTGCCAAATTGCAGTCAGCTGGCAGTCAGCAGAAGTAGCCTGCAGTACTGCACTCTAACCACTGTGTCACCCTGGCGCACTTATTCAATATATTGAAAATTTAGTCAATCCCCTGTTCATTATTCCATACTACATAAAATTACTAGTATAGGTAGTCCTCGACTTGCAACAGTTCATTTAGTAACCATTCAAAGTTACAACAGCACTGAATAAAGTGACTTATGACCATTTTTCACAGTCACAATCTCTGCAGCATCCCCATGGTCATGTGATCAAAATTCAGATGCTTGGCAACTGGTTTATATTTATGATAGTTGCTGTATCCCAGGGTCATGTGATCCCTGTTTGCAATCTTCTGACAAGCAAAGTCAATGGGGAAGGCAGATTCACTTAACAACTGGGTTACTAACTTAACAACTTCAGTGATTCATTTAACAACTGTGACAAGAAATGTCATAAAATGGGTCAAAATTCACTTAACAAATGTCTCATTTAACAACATAAATTTTGGGCTCAATTGTGGTCGAGGACTACAGAATTACTCCAGCAATGTTGTAAAATATTTTTTACTTTTTTTATATATTTATACGATCGGGTTTCTTTTAATTTGCAAACCAATAATCTTTATTATAGGTTCCAAATTTCCATAGAATATTATTGTGAAGATTAAGTTCATCATTCAATAGTTATTGAGATATCAAAGAATCCCTGTGTATTTTCCACTCTGGCTATTGTTCCCACTGCCCAGAGTTGTCTCACCTTGGATGTCGGGATGATTTGCCAAGAGAAGCAGTGCCCACCTCAGGCTGGTATAGGATGTTTCTGCTCCAGCAATAAACAATTCAAGCAGACAGCAAGCCAGGTTCTCTTCACTATAGACAGAGTTGGGGTCATCCTTGCCCTATGTTTAAAATGAGTAATTAAACTTACAATAAATTCTAGGCTTCCTTCAATATGTTTAATGTTATTAGCCACAAATAATCCACAGCTAAAATTAGACCATCATCTTACGGCTGTGGCTAGGGGTGCCTTTGCACAGGTTCACCTGGTGCACCAGTTGCGACCTTATTTGGAGAAGGAGGCTTTACTCACGGTCACTCATGCCCTTGCCACCTCTCGTTTGGACTACTGTAACGCGCTCTACATGGGGCTACCCTTGAAAAGTATTTGGAGACTGCAATTGGTGCAAAATGCGGCTGCGCGAGCTGTGGTGGGTGTTTCTAGATACACCCACGTAACACCTATACTCCGCCAGCTGCATTGGTTGCCCATTGGTCTCCTGGTGCAATTCAAGGTGTTGATTATCATCTTTAAAGCCCTACATGGCTTAGGACCAGGTTATCTTCGGGACCGCATCCTACCTCATACATCCCTACGACCAGTTAGGTCCCACAGAGTCGGTCTCCTCCAGGTTCCTTCAACCAAACAATGCTGGTTGGCGGGCCCTAGGGGGAGAGCCTTCTCTGTGGGAGCTCCGGCTCTCTGGAACCAACTCCCCCCAGAGATCCGAACCATTCCCACCTTGCTGGCCTTCCAGAAAGCCATTAAGACATGGTTCTTCCTGCAGGCGGGATGATTGAGATTGTTGTTTGTGTTGTTTTTATCCTTTTAATCACTATCTTATTATTGTTGTTGTTTTATAGTATTTTTTATAGTATACAGCTGTTCTTATATATGTTGTACGCCGCCCTGCGTCCCCAGGGAGTAGGGCGGCCTATAAGAATCACAAATTAAATTAAATTAAATTAATTAAATAACATCCTTCCATCCATCCATTTACAAAAAGATAAAAGAGGGAGAAGGAGTGCCCACCGCCATCCCCAAGCATGCCACCTTAGATCCCCATGCCATTTGGCAGAACCTTCATAAGGCCAAAAGAGTGGGGGCTCGTCTCACCTCTGGGGACAAGATTCCCCTGTTTGTCTAGTCTCTGCCAGCCAGAATTCTGCAACCAATGGGGTCTGCAACATACCCTCCATGCTTTTTCAAGAGGCAACTGGACTTTCTGGGGGGTTTTTTGAAGACATTTCAGCTTCTTCTTGGATAAGAAGTGAAACCTCCGGGGTGACATCATGGTGGTCCGGCACAGAGAAACTGATCTCTAGTACTCTTGAACCGAGGTGGCGCAGTGGTTAGAGTGCAGCACTGCAGGCTACATCAGCTGACTGCTAGCTGCAGTTCAGCTGTTCAAATCTCACCGGCTCAAGGTTGACTCAGCCTTCCATCCTTCCGAGGTGGGTAAAATGAGGACCCAGATTGTTGGGGGCAATATGCTGAACTCTGTAAACCGCTTAGAGAGGGCTATAAAGCACTATGAAGCGGTATATAAGTCTAAGTGCTAAGTGCTATTGCTACTAAGTGATACTCTGCCTGATTTTTTGCATTTTTGGAAGCTGAAATCAGCATCGCAAACCCTCGGAGGGGTGAGCTACAAGAGACCAGCTGTATGGCGAGGTCCGGAGACATAGCAGCCTGAATAGATAGCGGTGGAAGCAGAGAGTGAGAAGCAGCAGGAATATCGACAGACTTGTGTGACAAGCAGCACTGAAGAATCCTCCCGAGCGGATGGTATCTACAGAAAATACGGATAAATAAGAGAGTCTCCAGAGAGGAATTGGCGGCGCCTTAGCGGTGTGGAGTTTAAAACAAGTAAAGAAACAACAAATATGGATCAGTGGAGATAGACAACGATCGAAAGTGCAGGTTTAAAAAGATTGGTGTGATAGAAAATCGGAGAGACAGCCTCTTTAAACCTAATTTGCAGAGACAACGGACAACGGAAGAAGATAAATAATTTTTTTAATAAATAAAGAAGACAAGAAGGACAGTAACTGTGCGTTTTGAAAGGAGCCGACATCTTGAAAGTGGACAGGAGGACACAGAGGGAATAAAGAGATGAAGGATTGACAACTGCGGTAAACCTAAAACTTAACAAAAATGGACCTCTTTCAAACTAACTCTACTGCAAAGAAATTTGTTCTGTGTTTAAATTGACTGTGATGGATAGGGATTTTCCTATCAAAGAGGTGATATAGGATCTTGCTTCTTTGAAGTCATTCTTACTTAGAAAATAAAACCGAGATTTAATTCTAATTAACAAAATATTTATTTCAGTACAAAAGTAACAAAAGAATACAAACCTTAAATAAGCTACATTTTCTCAGCTAAGAATTCACGTCTGCCTCGGGCGAGGCTCAGATGAGAAGAAGGAAGGAGGAGACTCCTGGAATGCACACATGTGTAGTAAAACATATCACATGCCTGCTTGATTAGAAAATACAGTAAACCTAGAAATAGTAGAGATGCTCAACTGGCAATATCCACATCGTGACAGACTGCATATTGTGATCTTATTTTGGATTACTTTGGATTATTTATATTGATCTTCTATACTCTTAGATTTTTTATATTTTCTATTTATTTATTTATTTATTCATTCATATTTATATGTCGCCCAACTCCCGAAGGACTCTGGGTGGCTTACAACATTTAAATATTTATTATATTTAAATTATTTATACTTTATTAATATATGCCATACAGCATAGAATTATATTTACAGATTGATATTGAAAACTTGAATTAGGAATTAAGTATTAAGTATTTATAGATTATATATAGATCAATTAATTAACTAGTTTTAAACACTATTATTAATTGCTAACAAATAATTATATATATTGGAACCTTGGAACTGTGGAACGTTAAATATTGTCCTTTCCCTCCTTCTTTTTATCTTTTTATCTTTTTCTCTATATATTAGATATATTAGATATAAAAATAACTCTCTTTGTATTATAAATTTAAGATAGACAATCACTGAAAAACCAGGACAAACTCCAACATTACAAAGCCTACAAGCTTCTTTAAACATGATTCAGGAATTTATGATTAAACCCCAAGAATCAATTTCGAATAATCATGAAGAAGTAAAAGAAGACCTAAAGAAATTAGATAATAGTATGGAGACAATACAGGAAACAATTGCCAAAAATGAAGAGAAAATGAAAGCAATAGAGGATTAAACAGAGCAAACAGGAAAAAAATTAGAGGAAATGGAAGAGAGATTGAACATGGTGAATAGAGAATTAGAGGAAGCAATATCACATCTAGAATTAGAAAGATCCGCCTATTACCTTAGATTTCAGAACATACAGGAATCAAAGGAGGAAGACCTACCTAAATTGATGTTAGATATATTGGCAGATTCCCTTCAAATAGATAGAAATGAATTAAGAAATAATATTGATGAAGTCTATAGGGTTCAAACAAATTATGCGAGAAGACAGACTGCCATGGGAAATACACATTAGGTTTACGAAGAGAGCTATTAGAGACAAAATTTATAGGAATACAAGGGATGAACAGATAACTTTTAAAGGGAAAGAGATTATTGTACTTAAACAAGTACCAAAAAGAATAAGAGAGAAAAGGAGAGAATATTAATCCTTCACAGCAAAATTAATAAGAAACAATATAACCTTTCGTTGGTTGATACCTGAAGGGCTATTGGTTACGTAGCAGGATAAAAAAATACAGATAGATACAATTGAGAAAGCCAATCAATTTTACGAACAATATTTAGTGAAGGAATTAGAAAGTAGTGAAGTCCAAAAGCCAGGAGGAATAACAATTAGAGGATAAAGAATTACAAGATAGAGAAAGTGAGTGGGGAAAAAACCAAAGAGAAACAAGAAATACTAGAGTAATGAGGGCAACAAACAAGCAGTAGAATGGAGGAAGAAATAAAAATCTTTTCAGTTAACATAAATGGATTAAATTCTCCAATTAAAAGAAGACAAGTATTTGCTAGACTCCAAAAACAAAATTTAGACATTATATGTTTACAAGAGATGCATTTGAAAAAAGATGAGAGCAAATTTTTGGAAGCCCCCAAACTAGGAAACTTTTTGCGGCTCTAGCTGAATAAAAAAAGAGAGGAATAGCAGTGTATATAAAAGATTGGCTTAACCCTAAACAAATTCATTCAGACAAGGAAGGCAGAACATTAATAATTGAAATATCGATGTATTTAAAAAAATATTAATTACGGTGATTTATGCCCAAAATACTAAACAAAAAGAATACTATAGGAAACTATATAACCAAATTATAAGATTAGAAATGGATAATGTATGTATATTAGGGGATTTCAAAGTGGTGCTTGACCCAAAAAAGGATTATAAATCAGAAACTAAAAAGAATTATGAAAGGAGAACACTATCAAAAGTTTTCTTTGATATGGCCCGAGAAATGGGTGGAAACAAAACAAGGAGAGAAGTAACTTAGAACTAAGGAGAAATTTCCTGACAGTTAGAACAATTAATCAGTGGAACAGCTTGCCTCCAGAAGTTGTGAATGCTCCAACATTGGAAGTTTTTAAGAAGGTGTTGAATAACCATTTGTCTGAAGTGGTGTAGGATTTCCTGCCTAAGCAGGGGGTTGGACTAGAAGACCTCCAAGGTCCCTTCCAACTCTGTTGTTGTTGTTGTTGTTGTTGTTGTTGTTGTTGTTATTATTATTATTATTATTATTATTATTATTATTATTATTATTATTATTCACAGCAAACGAGATTTATATGCTGGATTTCGTATCACTATATCACAAGTCGAACGCTTCCCAAGTATCTAGAACTGTGTGATGTATGATGCGTGCAGATCCAAGTACGGTGGCCTTTTGCAATTGACAGATCGTAATTTTGTCAATGTTGATTGTTTTCAAATGCCAGCTAAGGTCTTTTGGCACAGCACCCAGTGTGCCAATTACCACTGGGACCACCTGTACTGGTTTATGCCAGAGTCATTGTAATTCGATTTTAAGATCCTGATATCGGTTAAGTTTTTCTTGTTGTTTTTCATCAATTCGGCTGTCACCTGGTATGGCGACATCAATGATTCACACTTTTTTCTTTTCCACAATCGTGAGGTCCCGTGTATTATGTTCCAAAACCTTGTCAGTCTGAATTCGAAAGTCCCAAAGTATTTTGGCATATTTGTTTTCAACTACTTTCTCAGGTTTATGATCCTGAGTTATGATCCAGTTCTTTACCACTGGTAGGTGGTAGTTGTGGTACAGGTTCCTATGAAGCATCTGGGCCACGTAGTTGTGCCTCTGTTTGTAGTCCGTCTGTGCGATTTTCTTGCATCCGCTGAGGATGTGATCAATTGTTTCATCAACTTCCTTGCAAAGTCTGCATTTTGGGGTCATCAGCTGATTTTTAGATCTTGGCTTTTGTGGTGCCCACATACAGGTACTGAATGTAAAATAGTAAGTTGTTGTATAAAGTTAAAATGTTGTTAAAAGGAACTGATTAAACAAGTAAGTATAGAGCCAAACAGCTTTTAAATGCATGGTAAGTAGAAAGGGGGAGGTGTTTATCCCAGTGCTCCAGAAGGGAGGGGGGATAGATGACATCATAAGAGACAGCCAATCGGATCATAGATAGCAGGGCCAGGAACTATAAAAGGCCTGGTTGAGAGAGATGTGGAGCTCTCTGTTTTGTGGTAACTTCCAGGAGGGAAGGTTTAGTGAGAAGAGCTGTGAAGAAAGCTCTCTGTTTTGTGGTAACTTCCAGGAGGGAAGGTTTAGTGAGAAGAGCTGTGAAGAAAGCTCTCTGTCAGTGTGTGTAACTTCCATGAGGGAAGGATTATAGTGAATCTCTGACTGAGTTTAACTGTCCAAGAAGGTGGTTAACAGGAGAGAAAGATAGGCCCTAGGTTGTTCTGTGGGAAGCAGGAGCCAGGGTCAGGGAACAAGATTGATTGATATATATTGAGTAATTTGTAGATAGAGATAAAAGGTGAAATGTGCTCTTAGCTATAGGCCTAGAAACAAAGAAGAATTGGATTTGCTTAGATTTAGTCAGGAAAGCAAAGAGAGTCTCTGAGGGGAAGAAAAGAAAAAGGAAGAATTAAATAGATGCTTGTGGCTGTAACAAATTCACTTGACAATTACTGAAAAGTTGTATTTAAATAAATTGTTTTCTGGTTTGTTCAAGAAACGTGTTAATGTCTGTCTAGTTCTCACATAAAGCGAATCTTTAACAATCCTGCAGAGCATAGAGATATTGTAAAAGTAAAATCAAGCCTCTAAAGAGAGAGAGAAGTGAAACAGAGGGTGCGACCCTTGGTCAGGGAGATATGAAAAAAGAAGATTAAACACAAATCGCTACCAAGACATATAAAACAATAAACCTGACTGGAAGGGGACGGGTAGACCCTCGCAGCTTTGATTGCATTTGTTCTGATTGCTTGCTCCTGGGCTGCAAGAATCAAGCCTTCTGTCTCCTTCTTCAGTGTTCCATTAGTGAGCCATAACCAGGTCTTCTCCTTATCAACTTTTCCTTCAATCTTGTGGAGGAACTGCCCATGCAAGGCTTTATTGCGTCAACTGTCAGCTCTAGTTTGCATTGCAGTTTTCCTATACTGATTCTTTGTCTGCCGCGCTTTCAGAAGCTTCCGGTTGTTTACTTCAATCAATGCAAGTTCTTTACTTCCTTTGACGTATTCTGCCAATGCATGTTTTTCTTCTTCTACTGTTTGTTTTACTTGTAAAAGTCTTCTGCCACCAGTTTTTTTGGGCATATATTTATTTATTTATTATTTTATTTTATTTTATATGCCGCCCTACTCCCTGGGGACTCATATATAGTCTGTCAACATCACTACGAGGGTGAAGTGAATACTGAATGGTCATGAGTTTTCTTGTTTTTCTGTCCAAATTGTCCAGTTCAGCCTGTGTCCAGTTTATTATGCCAGCAGTATATGCCAGCAGTTATAACTGGTGGTTTTCTGACTCTTTGTATGTATTCTTTGCTGACCACATTTTTCACATGCCCATGTTTGATATTATCCAGTTGTAGTATGCCCAGGTATTTCTAGGCCTCTGGCTGATGACATTTTATGGCTTGACCATTAGGCATGTTTATGCCCATGCTTTCAGTGATTTTGCCCTTCTTCAATGCTACTGTGGCACATTTGTCCAAACCAAACTCCATGCTGATATCAGTGCTAAAGATTCTGACAGTTATGATAATGATGATGATGATGATGATGATGATGATGATGATGATTGAGAGATGTATGGAGAGAAAGACACCCACTAAAAATCAATATAGATAGTATTCGAATCCCCAAAATTCATAGTCTAGAATAGACATGGTCTGAATGGACGCAGAAATAGGAAATAATATAGAAGAAATTGAAATAAAACTGAACACCTGGGCAGACCATAATCCCCTAGCAATTACACTGCAAGGGAAAAGAAAAAGGGAAAAGAGGTGGACCATGAATTAAAGAGTAGTAAAGGGAAAAAATATACTCAATATATTGAAAAAGAATTAACATTCTTTTTGGAAGAAAATTGGAATGATGAAACAACCACCTAGAATTTGTAGGATACAATGAAGGCTTATATCCAGGGTCTTACTATTGCATATACTATAAGAAGAAATAAAAATAAGAAGAAACAAATTATGGATTTACAGGACAAATTAGGAAAATTAGAATATAAAATACAGACAGAACCCCAAAATCATAAGATTAGAGAAGACAAAGAAATACTCAAACATAAGATACATTTAATTACGCAAGAGGAGGTGGCCCAAAAAATTAAAGCAGCTAGACAAAATTATTTTGAAAATGCCAACAAACCGAGAAGATGGTTGGCCTATAAATTAAAGAAAGAAAAAGAAAAGAAATGTATATAACAATTGGAAGATGAAAATGGAATTATACAATCCCAGACTGAGGAGAAAAAGAATATAGCAATACTATACTTTCAAAAACTATATAGCAAGGAAAATATAAAGGAGGAGGATATCCAAAATTACCTACAACAAAGAAACCTTACACCTCTATCAGAAATAACAAAATCAACACTAGATGAAGCAATAACAATGTCTGAATTAGAAAAAGCAGTTCAAAAACAAAAAAACAATAAAACACCAGGTCCAGATGGAATCCCAGCAGAATTTTACAAAGAATTACACAAACTGTCACGATGTGAAGATTGCCTGTTGTGCATCTCTATTATTTCTAGATTTACTGTATTTCCTAATCAAGCAGACATGTGATATGTTTTACTACGCATGCGTGCATTCCAGGAGTTTTGTCTCCTCCTACCTTCTTCTCCTTCGAAGCCTCGCCCGAGGCAGACGTGAATTCTTAGCTGAGAAAATGTAGCTTAATAACGTTCATATTCTTTTGTTACTTTTGTACTGAAATAAATATTTTGTTAATTAGAATTGAATCTCGGTTTTATTTTCTAAGTACAAATGACTTCAGGGAAGCAAGGTCCTATATCACCTCTTGATAGGAAAATTCCTATCTGACACAAACCATTGGAAAATTTATTGTTGATAACATACAATGAGGTATTAGAGAAAGGAAAGATACCAAAATCATGGACGGAGACTTTGATAACTTTAATTCCGAAAGATAGCATAGGGAAACAAAAGATTCAAAATTATAGGCCAATCTCACTGCTAAATGCCGACTATAAAATATTCATGACAATATTGGCAGAAAGGTTAAAAAACATACTCAATGAAATCATACATATGGATCAGAATGGTTTTTTGCCTAACAGACATAAAAGAAATATATAAGAACAATATTGGACACTTTAGAATATTATGAAACACACCCGGGAAAACCAGTAGCACTCCTGTTCCTTGACACTCAAAAGGCCTTTGATAATTTAAATTGGGATTTTTTAATTAATCAATTAATAATGATGAATTTCAATGAAAATTATATCAGAACAATTAGAGCAATATACTCAAACCAAGTAGCAAAATTAATTTTAAATGGAGAAATAATGGAGGGATTCTGCATATCAAAAGGAGTAAGACAAGGATGCCCCTTATCTCCATTATTATTCATATTTTCAATAGAAACATTAATGCAGCAAATCAGACAGAATGGAGATCAAAGGCTTAAAAATCAGAGAACAAGAATACAAAGTACAGGCTTTTGCGGATGACCTCGCATTAATTATAGAAGAGGCACTAGAAATAGGATTAACATTATTGAAGGTGATAAGTCAATTCGGTAAAATAACAGGCCTCAAAATTAATAAGGGGAAGACCAAAATAATAACAAAAAACTTAACTAATATAGAGGAGAAAATGGGAATCCAAATTGTAAAGAAAATTAAATACTTGGGAATTTTATTATCAGCAAAATGTAGTACGATTAAGGAGGATAATTATAATGAATTGGCAAGACGAATAGAAAAGGATTTAGAAAAATGGAATAAATTGCAAATTTCACTAACTGGCATGATTTCAACTATCAAAATGAATGTGCTACCCAAATTGTTATACCTTTTCCAAACAGTACCGATTAAATTAGAGAAGAAATATTTTGAACAATTGAATAAAATAACATCTAAATTTATATGGGCAGGAAAAAACCCATGAATTAAATTGAAATTTCTACAAGACAATAAGAACAGAGGGGGATTTGGCCTCCCGGAATGGGAAGTCTACTATCAAGTAGCCGCTTTAACATGGTTAAGAGACTGGATCCAACTTAAAAATAAAAGAACATTAACACTGGAAGGATACGATCTACAAGTAGGCTGGCATGGATTTTTCTGGGATGAGAAAAATAAGACACACTCATATTTCCAAAGACACATGATTAGGGATTCACTGTTTAGAATTTGGATAAAAATTAAAAAGAACCACAACAGGAAGATCCCGAACTGGATATCGACTATGGAAACAATGACCCACCCAAATACAATTGACCTTAATAAAATGGTTAGATACTCAGAAATTCTAGATGAGATAAGAGAACTAAAACCAGTACAACAATTGGAACAACAAGGAATAAATATTGACTGGTGGCCATATCTTCAAATTAAAACAAGATTAAATAAGGATAGGAAACAATTTGGCATACAAGGGAAACAATCAGCATTAGATAAAATTTTATTAGGACAAGAAAGGAAAACAATAACAATAATTATATAAATTTTTGTTAAGATATAGAATGGAAGAAGAAGTAGTAAAAGGGAACATGATTAGTTGGGCCAAAAATTTTGGGCATAATATAACTTTGGAATAATGGGATAGACTTTGGAATAAAAATTATAAACTCACAAAAGCAACTACTTACAAAGAAAACCTTTATAAGATGTATTATAGATGGCATTTATCCCCAGTGAGATTGGCCAAAATGTATTCAAATTTATCTCCCAAATGTTGGAAGTGTAAGTACAAAATTGGATCATCTTACCATATATAGTGGACCTGCCCCGTCATAAAGAAATTCAAAAATGGTTAGAGGAAATTACTGAACAAAAAATAACTCTGAAACCTGAAATATTTCTGCTGGGAATACTGGACCAAAAAATGGATAAGAAATATTATTATATCATATTGCATATACTTACAGCAGCCAGAATTAGCCTTGCACAGTATTGGAAACAAATCGATATACCCACTGAAAATATAATAATTAGAAAAATCCTTGATTGTGCTGAACTAGATAAAATGACTATGGAATTAAATGAGAGAGAGGATTCGGAATACTATGAAATTTGGAGTAAATTGTACGATTGGCTTGAAAAGAGAAATCAAATTAGTAAATAATTAAATTAGTACTGATGAATTCTTTTAGTTTGACTAGGATGTAAATGAAAATGAAAATATTACAAAAATATTACAATTGTATTAAGAAATAGTTAACGAATAGGATTACATAAGCATAAGATGAAGATCGATATTGAATGCTGTATTATAACCCTAGAGGTTATGTATTGTAGTTTCTATTGTGTTGTCAAGTCATGTCTATTTTAGCAATAGCACTTATAGCAATAGCACTTAGACTTATATACCGCTTCATAGTGCTTTACAGCCCTCTCTAAGCGGTTTACAGAATTCAGCATATTGCCCCCAACAATCTGGGTCCTCATTTTACCGACCTCAGAAGGATGGAAGGCTGAGTCAACCTTGAGCCGGTGAGATTTGAACAGCTGAACTGCTGAACTGCAGTCCTGCACTTTAACCACTGCACCACCTCGGCTCTGGGATTTTTTTTGTATATGTCTTTTATATGTCGCTTTTTAAAATGTAAATACCCTAATAAAAACTATTTTTAAAAGAGAGAGAGAGAGAGAGAGAAGTGAAACCTCTTCAAAGAAAAACCAGAAAGTTCAGTTGCCTCTTGAAAAAGCACCTTTGGGACAACCATGACCTGGAAGACTGATAATCTCCATAGACACATACCCTCCATGCTTGACTGGGTGGGACGGGTCAATGAAATATGGACAAGACTTGTCATGCTATGAAAGGCTTTAAAAGCAATAATTAACACCTCAAATGGACCTGGAAGTAACATGGTAACCAATGCAGCTCACGTAGCAGAGGTGTTACATACACAATGTCAGAGATGCCCAAAACTGCTCATGCCAACTGCATTCTGCACCATCTGGAGCTTCAGGATACTCTTCAAGGATAACCCAGTGTAAAGTGCAAAGTAGTCTATTCAAGAGGTGACTAGGGCATGAGTGTCAGAAAGGAGGAACTCTAAATCCAAGAAGTACAACATGAAGTTGAGCAAAGCCACAACTGTTACCTCCCCAAGCAGGAGTCATGAGTCCAGGAGGACCCCCAGATTATTCATTGAATCTGTCTGGGGCAGTCTCATCCAAGATCAAAAATGGCAAACCTCTAGACACAAAACAGGCCCGTACCTTCTTGAAGCCTGTGGTTTCCCATCCAGACCTCCTCAGTCTTCAAACATTGCCAAAGAGCATCCACAGAAGATGTGCTTAAGTTGAGTCTTGCTTTGAATCTGTTTTTTATATTTGTGTTGCTGGGTAGTTGAGCTGCAGTGCCGAAAACCGGTGCACACATGTGCACTGGCTAGCTGATTGTTGGGTGCGCATGCGTGCCAGAACCCGGAAGTTTGGCTTTTCCAGAGCACAATCCCTTCGTCCGCGTGGCAGTGCTGAAAACCAGCCTGCGCATGCGCGCCGGCCAACTGATCGTTCGGTGTGCATGTGCACTAGAACCCGGAAGTTCGGCTTTTCCAGAGTGCAGCACTGATGAGCTTGTGCGCGTACCATTTCCACATGGGCTTTTCGGCATTCGACACTTGCCATCACTGCTTTATCAGCACATTCCCATAGCAAACCTTGAATCTTAAGATACAGATATTTCTTCTAACTAAGACCATTGTTCTCCATAGAAAACAAAAGGGCATGAAGTAATCTGAGATCTATTACTTTATTACTTAGGAACATGTAGGCATGCATCATTTCCCCCTCCTTTCTGAAATGTATATATGAGTGTATCTCTTTATCTGCAATTGTATGTCTCCTCCACTTACGACCACAATTGAGCCCAAAATTTTGGTTGCAAAGCAAAGCATTTGTTAAGCGTCAGATTCGGATTAGTGTCAGAGTTCCAAATAGTATTCAAACTTAAATCAGAGTCCGAGGCAAAGTATTCCTCAAAGTTCCAATTTATTGATGAAGCCATGTTGGCACCTCCGTGGGAAACCCGAATCTGACGCTCCCAAAGTTTCCCACCCAGTTGAAAGTTCGCACCCTTGTCCCACACCCCCAAATGGGTCACGTTGCCCACTCATCTTCTGCCAGCGTGGCCGTTCCTCCTTCCAGCTTCCGGACGGGTGTTGGACAAAGGATGACCTTGAGATTCTAGTAAGAATGTGTTATGGCTACATCTACTCCCTCATGCAATCACCCCTCCCCGGTTCCCGTAGTCAGCAGGCCTTCTAAGAATATATGTGGTGAGCCGATGTTTTCCCCAAACTGCTGCATCAGCTCGACAGTTGACCCACTTTAGTGAATCAGGCTTCCCTATTGACTTTCCTTGTCAGAAAGTCGCAAAGGGTGATCATGTGACCGTGGGACACTGCAACCATCATAAATACATGCCAGTTGACAAGTGTCTGAATTTTGATCACATGACCATGGGGATGCTGCAAAGCTCATAAGTGTGAAAAACAGTCATAAGTCATTTTTTCCAGTGGCATTGTTACTTTGAATGGTCACTAAATGAACTGTTGTAAGTTGAGAACTACATGTATTCTTTTGGAGGAGGTGAATGGGACAACTTGCCACAACTAACTTGGCCAACTCGCCCCAGCCAACTCGCTGAGGGACAATTTAATAATTCTAATTAATTATTTAAAATAAATAAAAATTATTTTAATTTTTGCCATTCACATTTAATTCTGTCCTTCCTTTTGCATCCTTTCTTTAATGATTATATTCCACCATTTCTTTGGTATTAGTGTAACTCTGATGAGTTGTCCTGTGGCGAGATGACCATGGCAAATTGTCCTGCAGCAAGTTAGCTGTGGTGAGTTAGCCATGGTGAGTTGGCCATGGCAAGTTGGCCATGGTGAGTTGGCATTGGCAAATTGTCATAGACCCTGGAGAAGAGCCCCTCCATTATGTCTAATAAACCCTATAGTGAGCCTTGATATTTTTTATGCCCTGTATTTGAATTCCACAACCTTCACCTGTCATCCACAACAGGGGTGGGTTGCTTACTTACCGATACCGGTGCGCTGCGCGCGCATCTCCACGTTTTCAGCATGTGCGTGCTCACTATGCACGCGCACCCCCTCACGTGATTTTGGTGAGATTTTGCTTCTGCGCATGCGCGGAAGCAAAATCTCGCCAAAATCTCACGAGAGGACATGCGCATGCATGCAATTTTGGTGAGATTTTGCTTCTGCGCATGAGTGGAAGCAAAATCTCGCCGAAATCTCTTGCACGCGTGTGTCCCCTCACGAGATTTCTGTGAGATTTTGCTTCTGCGCATGCGCAGAAGCAAAAAAGCTGAAAAATTCTTTTTAAAAGATGGTGATGCGCGCGACTGTCCAGTGAAGACGGCATCGGAGCAGTTGCACGCAAATTGCATAATCGGCGGGTCCCTACCGGAGCTGCGCACTGGACCACACCGGTAGGAATCCACCCCGACCCACAACAATCCACAGTCCCCAAATAATAAGAAAATTCTAAATGCATTCCATGAATACAAACTTCCAAATACATATCCTATCATGTCATGGAACCTAATGAAAAATGGGTGGCATAACTTGATACGATAAACAAAAAATAAACATGTATGTAAATAGGCAAAATACCTTTTCCATTTCTAGTAGATAGAAATCAATGAAATCCTGTGGATCATGCAGAGATTGATATTGCTTGTGCCTTTCTATTTCCTGCCTTGCAAATGAAAGGATATTCTCGGCAGACTCCAGAACCTTCTGGTGAGGTCCTGGAAGATGTTTCATCAACCATGGGAATGCCTCATAAATCTAAATAAATAAATAAATAAATCCATCACTTCAAACTACCCCGTTTCCCCCAAAATAAGACTTATCCTGAAAATAAGACCTAGCATGTTTTTACACATGCACCTAATATAAGCCCTACCCCCCCAAATAAGCCCTACTTAAGTGCCTGCACAGTCGGCTGCCCAGCTGCCCATTCCGTTTGGTTGCTCGCAGTGCTGCTGACACAAGGTGAGGTGAGGGGGGGTGGAGCTTCCCTACATGCCCCCCACCAGCTTACCTCAGGGCCCCTGCAGCCAGGCCATCCATGCCCCAACAGCTGCCTCTTGGCTGCGGCACCGGTGTTGCAGTTGCCGCCGCAAGGCAAGGCAGGTGTTGGGGCATGGGTGGCCTGGCTGTGGGGGGCCCTGAGGTAAGCCGGTGCGGGGCACATGGGGCAGCTCCACCCCCAACTCATGGCAACAGCACTGGCATACCATGTGGCCTCCTGCCCTTCTGCGAGCAAGCAGAAGAAGTGGGCCTCCCGTACATGAAAAAAAAGACATCCCCTGAAAATAAGCCCTAGTGCTTATTTTGGTGCCCAAAAGAAAATAAGACTGGGTCTTCTTTTGGGGGGGAAACACGGGTATTATGAATAGTTAGAATAAAGAATTTTCCCTCTGCAAAAGTATTAGTGTGAAGGGAGGGAGGGTGGAAGAGAGAGGGGGGGTAGAGGCAGGGGTGGGTTCCACTCACCTTCACCACCGGTTTGCAATGCAACATTTCACGTGCGTCCCTCATGCAATTTGGCTTCCATGCATGCTCAGAAGCAGGAATTACCCTGAAACACATCTGAGGAACTCATCAGCTGTGCTTCAGGCAAAGAAATAAAGGTCAGAATTCACCCGCGGGCGGGCGTGAGGGCCCTTTTTCAAGCCGCGGAAGGGGAAAAATTCGCACAAAATAAAAAAAAGATGGCAGCGTGCACGGAATGGTACCAACAGTGATGTCACCAGCGTGTCGCTACCGGTTCGGGCGATCCGGTCCGAACTGGGAGGAACCTACCCCTGGGTAGAGGTAAAGATACATATTGGCCTTCATAGCTGCTCTATCAAGTATAATGCCCATCCAGAATAAGGGTTACTTATTTACTCGAACGATTTGTATCTCCAGTCAATTTGAGTTATGACTCATGATAGACAGTATTGAAGAGATCCACGATGCACCTCCATCCCAGTCCCACTACAAATCATCAATAAGCATGACCATTCCATCTTCATACTGTGTTCAGGTCTGATGCCTACCTGAAAAGTAATCCTCGACTTAACAACCACAATTGAGCCCCAAA
Organism: Diadophis punctatus similis; assembly: GCA_023053685.1. NCBI lineage: Eukaryota > Metazoa > Chordata > Lepidosauria > Squamata > Dipsadidae > Diadophis > Diadophis punctatus. The sequence goes on along the minus strand of JALIGW010000005.1, from coordinate 77,424,591 downwards.
TTAAATAAATGTTAAATGAATTTTGCCCCATTTTAGAAGGAAGAAAGAAAAAATATTGTTTAACTGGGCAAGCATCTGCGCAGGAAACCAGAGCTGGTTTCGTTTTTTCAGTACCAACATGGTGTATCCAATAAAGTTTTACTTTTGGGAATTCAAAAGGAAAAGTGTTTCCTTGTTTTGGGTTCACTAATTGGACAGTTGTCAGTAGCAAGTATGTCAATGGAATTTTTTTTATCTAATCTATCATCTATCTATCTATCTATCTATCTATCTATCTATCTATCTATCTATCTATCTATCTATCTATCTATCTATCTATCTATCTATCTATCATCTATCTATCTATCTATCTATCATCTATCTATCTATCTATCTATCTATCTATCTATCTATCTATCTATCTATCTATCTATCATCTATCTATCGCTGTGGTAGCGCAGTGGTTAGAATGCAGTACTGCAGGCCACTTCTGCTGACTGCCGGCTGCCTGCAATTTGGCAGTTCAAATCTCACTAGGCTCAAGGTTGACTCAGCCTTCTATCCTTCCAAGGTGGGTAAAATGAGGACCCAGATTGTTGGGGGCAATATGCTGACTCTGTAAAAACAACTTAGAGAAGGCTGTAAAACACTGTGAAGCGGTATATAAGTCTAAGTGCTATTGCTATTGCTATTGCTATTGATCTATCTATCTATCTATCTATCTATCTATCTATCTATCTATCTATCTATCTATCTATCTATCTATCTATCTATCTATCTATCTATCTATCTATCTATCTATCTATCTATCTATCTATCTATCATCTATTTATTTATTAAACTTGCATGCTGCCATCATGCCAGAAGTGACTCTAGGCAAGTTAGATATCTGGTTGTTCTAGTATAAAAGATCACTCACCAGATGAAAAACACGACCTGATACTCTTGCAATGGTCGTTATGTCTTCAACCAACTTCAGGAAGCTTTTATCTTCAAGTGCAAACTGGTGCCCAAAACTAAAAGCGCATGTCACATTAGAGACTGAATTGATCAATGGCAATGAAGGATCAAATGGCTGCCCTGAGGATGAAAATATATATCATTAATTTAGCTTCCCCTGTTAATACTGAGAACTTGTAATGAGAACTCAGGGACAACTGGAGTTTCAAGGCAATTTCTTTATTTTTATAGAAAGTCACATAAATGCATCAATTTTCAGACAGAGACCATGAATGGTGACTTGCAAAGCAACTTATCACACAAGCACCTATGTTACTATGTTACTTATCTTCCATACATATTCATTATCTCCTGTACCTCCTTTCTTATTTATCCTTCAAATCCATCCTGTTTATATTTTACATTTTAGGCCATACTCCTCCCTTACCTCAATGTATATCTTTACTCATTTCATTTTATTCTGTCATTTCTAAATGCCCTAAATTTCTAATCTATTTTACCTTTTCAGAACTCCCTTTCCATCCATTGGTTGGTAACATTACCAACTTCCCAATATACCAAAAGCCCCCTAGGTATCAAAAATCTCTTCAACATAAAGTCAGATTTATGAATTATATAGTCTTATATAAAAACCTTTGAAAGTAATAATTATACAGATCTTATAACATTCCAACAATTTCAGTAATTATCAAAATTCTTTTCAACATTAAATCAAATTTATAAATTATACAAATTATACTAGTTCAGGAATTAGTAATTGTTCAAGCATTAGTTGCAACTCTGATTCCATGACCTCTACCTGCACAGAGCCAAGGTTGATGTTTGCTGGCCCCCAGTCACTGAGTTTCAGTGGAAGTAAGAAAACACTATCTGTCCCCAATTATAAATAAATTTTCCCACTAGAATGTAAGGCATAAATTAACATTTCTATTGAAGGCAGACTCTCCTCTCCTGGTAAGGGCTATCACTCGCTATCTTAATAGGATGACAGCAATACGAGCCAGCTACATTGAAAAGAATTTCATTGATTGTAAGAAAGATGAGCTGAGTTAGAGACGAGATATTTTATTTGGGTTATCTAGTTTTGGAAATTTAGTTATTGAATTTTGATATCGTTGAATTTTGAATGTCATGTACCATATATATTTTTGCATGGTTGCTTCTGTACTTGTTTGTTCTGTTTTTCCTTATTTGAAAGGGCCTTCGGGCTATTCAATAAATGAGTACTCACTCCACTAAGTGTGTTGGTTCTCGGTGTGTATAACACACAATGCAAGATGGACAGTCTAGCCAGCAGACTACACAGCCCAATCAGAAAACAAAGAAGGAAACAAGAGGAGGAACTGACTTCATGGTGTTTCCTGTTTGCTTGTATGGAAGATAATAAGATAGTACAGCTGCTGTTTAATTTTTATAGATTTGGCTTGGGTTCTTACACTGATGGGTCACTTATTGTGATTGTTCATCTATTCATTCTCTTGGACTCAGGTTGCATTTAAAAATGCAAAACAAAACAAAACAAATTCTTTGGTTTAGTTGCTTCTGTTATTATTGCCCTCTGTGCCTACTCTTCATCCTGGTGTCTCTGCTTTATGGAGTCAATCTTGCTTTATTTGACAGAAACCCAATAAGTCTTAGTTACCCTCTGAGCATTCTCATTGCTAATGATACCTACCTTTTGAACGTGCAAAGATTTCTATAAGTTGCTGGGCTTCTTTTTTAATCTGATGCTCAATCATTTTATTCCCTAGTCCCAGCAGCCGCAAAGAAGCATTGCCAATCTGTCGTTGCTTCTTCCAGATGTGACCATTTGAAAACGCAATACCTGAAGACATAATAAATCAAGGAGAAATTATTGCTTGCATTCATTTTTGTTCATTTTTTAAAAAAGGACAAATTAGCGTAGAAGAAACCATCCTTATGGCAGATCACACATCCTTATATAATAGCAAAAGCTCTTAGACTTATATATCGCTTCATAGTGCTTTGCAGCCAAGCAGTTTATAGAGTCAGCATATTTGCCCCCAACAATTTGGGTCTTTATTTTACCGACCTCAGAAGGATGAAAAGCTGAGTCAACCTTGAGCCGGTCAGGATCGAACTGCTGGCAATCAACAGAGTTAGCCTGCAATATTGCATTCTAACCACTGTATCACCATGGCTCTTACATAAATGTATGTATGTAAGTTTCAATAAAAGATAATCATATTTTGCTATAATCACCCATGCATAATCTGCATGTACAGACAATTCTTTCAGAAGATGCAATAATAGTAGGTCTTCTGAGCCATAGATTTATCTTTCCATTATTGACTAATATCTTGGTATTAATAAGGCCACAGAGAATCCATTGGTTTCTGTCAAACTAAGTTAATACTTCCTAGAGGAAATCTATATGGTCACTAAGAGTCAACATCAACTTGATAAATGAAACAATTAAGTCGATGCTCTTGGATAATCCAGTTCTCAGAATTAAAACTTTTTACACAGAAAAGCTAGATGTAAGCAATGTTTATATTTTAGATCCATTAATAGGTGAAAAGATACCTATAGCCTACAATTTTTGTCTTTATAACATTGTATTAGTGCTGAATAATAACTGAATGGAATAAAGAATTAGAGTTTCCTATTTTGCCCAGATATTGGGAAGAGACATTAATGCTAAAATGTTCAATAAATGTTAGATTATATAGGTCTATGATGGTGAACCTATGGCATGCGTGCCACAGGTGGCACTCGGTGCCATATCTGCCGGCACGTAAAGCCTCTGGAGCCTGGGGAGGGCGAAAAATGGGCCTAACGGGCCCACCGGAAGTCAGGAAATGGGCCATTTCCAGCCTCCAGAGAGCCTCCGGGGGGGAGGCCCTTTTCGCCCTCCCCAGGCTCCAGAGGCTTTCTTGGAGCCTGGGGAAGGTGAAAAATGGGCCTACTGGGCCCACCTGAAATTGGGAAGCTGGCTGTTTCCAGCCTCCAGAGGGCCTTTGTGGGGGCGGGGTAGGCCGTTTTTGCCCTCCCCAGGCTCCAGGGAAGCCTCTGAGGCCTGGGGAGGGCAAAAATGGGGCTACCGGGCCCACAGGAAGTCGGGGGAGGGGGGTTCATGCCTGCATGCGTGGGGGGTGGGGCAGCACATGGGGGGTCACGTGTGAATGTGCAGGGGTGGGGCACGGGAGGACATTGAATTATGGGTGTGAGCAACCAATCGAACAACTTGCTTCCTAGAGTTGTGGTTGCATCATCAAGAAAGGATTGGACAACCATTTGTCTGGAATGATATAAGGTCCCCAGCCAAGGGTTGGGGGTTAGTCTAGAAGACCTCCAGCCCTATGATTCTGTGATTTTGCCTCCACAAATTCCTTCACTTCCAATCTCTAGAGTAACCTAATAAGCTTTACAGCCTATATCATATTATTACATAATCACTCAGTTTTTAATCTTTTATCTGATTTGTCATTTGTAAGAATTAAGATAAAGATGATAATATAAACTCCATATTCAGACAGCTGCAGAAATAATTTTGAGCAGAAGCCACTGGAGACAAATGTTCTTGTTTTTAAGTCCTCAAAGCAATACACAAACAAACAACATACTTGTTGGTACTACTCATCCTGTTGCCTACTGGGAACAGACTGGTATAAAATTAGATTAGACAATAATCCATACAAAGTAATTTACCTGCCACTATGCCATAGAGTTGGTCTCTTTTCTTTCAACAAACCTTGCAAACTCTTATTAACCTTTGGTTTTTTTTTTCTCAGATCCACCTACATTTTCTCTAGATGTTTAGGCATGGTATATACATTATAAAAGAGCCAGATTAGACAACAATATAATCATTATAGCTATAATCCATCGTATCAAATAAACAAGCAGTTTCATTTACACATAATAGGCTTGTTTTGTTGTGGCCTGCCTAGCAGCCTGTGCAACCAGGGCCTTTGGAGCCTCCAGCACCTCTTGGCAGGGATAGGAAAGGAGTAGCCCCTCCTTTCCTGAATGCAAGAGCATGCAGGGCTGCCAAGAGGCAGAAAGATCTAGTTGAGAGGAGGTCTACTCGAGAGTAAGACTTGGGGCTAATTGGCCACTCCCCTAGTCTAATTAAGAAGAGTGGATGCAGCTGGGAAGCTGCAGAGAACAACTTGGGAAAAATCCGTCTGAATCATAGTTTGTATCGTGACTCTTGAATCTTGCATCATGACTCCAGTTTCCAGTTTGCAACGCCAATCCTGAATCTTGCATCATGACTCCAGTTTCCAGTCTGTATCGTGACTCCTGAATCTGAACTTCAGTTTCCAGTTGGTATCATGATTCATGAATCTTGCAGCATGACTTTCGAATCTGGCATTGTCACTGCTGAATCTTGGCTTCATTGGTTCCAGCTTGTATCGTGACTCCTGAATCTTGCATCATGACTCCAGTTTCCAGTTTGTATCGTGACTCCTGAATCTTGACCTCGGTTTCCAGTTTGCATCGTCGTTCCTGAATCTTGGCTTACGCATTTCCAGTTTGCAGTCCAGCCCAGATCTTGTTTCTGGCATCGTGGTTTCTGAATCCAGTCCTCCAGTGTGACCAGTTTGCATTCCAGTTTCTGGTTCTTGTTTCTGGCAAACGTGGCTTCTGAATATGGACTTTGGCGTTTCCACTTTGCAATTCCAGAACAGGCCTTGTGCTTAGCAGCTGTTAGTTTTGGGACTTGTGCCAAGGACAGGGAGACTTGCAATTATCTCTTGGACTCCGGCCAGCTGTTAAGTTAATGAAGTAACAACTGGGGTTTTTTTTTGAATAGAGTGAATTCTGCCTATCTTGTTCTATTCGTGTTTAAGAAGTTATTATGAGATGTTGCTTTACTGACTAAAACAAACTATGTTTGAATGGTTGTGTGTTGCATAATTATTGGGGCTCAATGCTGGGGCAGAACACGTTTGGTGTTTGCTCAGCTGTTTTTGTATGTGTGTTTCTAGTTTATACTAACTTCTTTAGTTTATGGTTCAAGATATTGTGTGAAGCTGGAAAATGGGCGAATTTAATCACCAGGCAAAACAGTGAAGTGAATATCGTAAAAAAAAAGTTAAAATCAATAAATTGAGAGAAAGTTCTACATTTAGTAATTGGGGTGACTGTAATAAAAAATTACTTGCTAGTAATTGTGGTGCCCACCGACAATGCTGGGGAATTCACACAATTGCCATTTTAGAATTTTCTGGGTGCAGGGGGCGGGAAGCCGCCCCAAGTCCTTCGGGAGTTGGGTGGCATAGAAGTGTGAATAAATAAATAAATAAATAAATAAATAAATAAATAAATAAATAAATAAATAAATAAATAAATAAATAAATAAATAAATAAGTGTACCTCCACTTACAGGGAGGCAGCACACTTTCTTTTATGGGAGCCTGCAAACCTCTGACAAACTATAGAGAGTAAGAGAAGAGACCTTGGGAGAACTATGCAAGAACAAGGCAAACATTCATTAAGTTCTTTAAGATAATGAGATCATTAAGATAATATCAGCGGTGGGTTGCTCCCGGTTCGGCCCGGTTCTAAGAACCGGTAGCGCCGGCAGCAGGAGGCTCCGCCCACCCACCCGGGACACTTCTGCGCATAAAGGGTTTTAGAACCCACTACTGGATAATATTCAGAAGTAGATCAGGCAAACACCTCCTTCATTCACTGCAGTGTAAATAGGAGGGAAGCATAGTATAGTCAGACTTACAAGATTCTATTGTTTATTCCATCTCAATAGATTATAGCTTTGCTCTTAGTGTGGAGTTCATTCTGATCTGATTTGTCTATCAGAAACAGAATACCAGAGTTGGAAGGGACCTTGGAGGTCTTCTAATCCAACTCTCTGCTCAAGCAGGAGACCTTATACCATTTGAGACAAACGGTTGTCCAATCTCTTCTTAAAAGCCTCCAGTGATGAAACTCCCACAACTTCTGAAGGCAAGCCATTCCATTGGTTAATTCTTCTCCCTGTCAGGAAATTTCTCCTTAGTTCTAGGCTGCTTCTCTTCTTGACTGATTTCCATCCATTGTTTCTTGTCTTGCCTTCTGGTGCTTTAAAAAATAGATTATCCCCCTCATCTTTATTTATTTATTTTATTTATGTGTCAAGCTTGACAGATATAAGTATAAACATGATTATGAATACAGGAAATGGATACAAATAAATGGGGACAGTAGGACAGGGACAATAGGCATGTTGGCACACTCCTTCCAGCCCTCCTTCCAGGAATGGGGTGAGGTCAACTGTAGACAGTCTAAGGTTAAAGTTTTTGGGGTTTAGGGATGAAACCACAGAGTCAGGTAGTGCATTCCAGGCATTGACCACTCTGTTGCTGAAGTCGTATTTTCTGCAATCGAGTTTGGAGCAGTTTACCTTAAGTTTGTATCTATTGTGTGCTTGTGTGTTGTTGCGGTTGAAGCTGAAGTGGTCATTGACAGGTAGGACGTTGTAGCAGATAATTTTGTGTACTACACTTAGGTCAGACCGAAGGTGGCATAGTTCTAAGTTGTCTTTGTGGTAGCCTCTCAAATATTGGACACTGCTGTTATATCAACCCTAGTCCTTCTTTTTGCTAGACTAGACATACCATATTCCTGCAACCTTTCTAGTAGGGCTGGCATAAACAGAATGCTGAAATTCCTTACTTTCTGCAACTTACCCTTTCCTTTTCCTGTAGATTTAAAGAAAGCACTTACAGCCCGACCGGCAAATTCTTCTCGAACCAAACCTTCTTTTACGACTTTGAATCCAGACAGCACCACTATAGGTTGATTCCCCAACCACAATGTGTATATATTTCCATATTTCTTGGCCAGCTGTGAAGTAAATCAGAAACAGGAAGAAAATAAATAAAATAAAACAAATATTACTTTGTCACCATCAGCTTTTTTCTATTCCTCAATTCAGAGAATTATTTTCATATTCAACTCTCCCACCATTAACAGTTTTGTTTTCCCCACCAGAAAATTCTGCTACTTTATTAGGAAATAAAAATGGAATATTACAGGGAAAAGAAGTAGATTTTTAAAAGCATCTATGTAACTCCAAGGGTATATTCCCATATCTTGATAGGCTCAGTGAAAGGATAGACCATTAACCATATCTTGATGACACGAATGAATAATGTTATCCTTTATCAATATTTTCTTGCTCTGTGTCAACAGTTGTGCTTTTTCCACTTCTTTCATCATAAGAGAGTTTTGAAAGTCTTTTGGCATAAGAGGTAGAAAGGAGATATAAAAGATGGTAGTTATGTAGAATTTTCAAACAGTTCACATTAAAAAAAAACCTTTGCTACATTCTTAGGAAAGCAGTTCAAAGATTTGGGCTAAGTTGAATTTTAAATGAGTGTTTATGCATGGGCAGTGATTGGAAAAGTCAAGTAGACTTCGACAATCATACTCACAAAGCCAGCTCCTGTCAGGTTTCCAAATAGCATCCAAAACTGAATCAGAATCCGAGACAAAGTATTCCTCAAAGTCCCAATTTATTAACAGAGCCATGTTGGTACATCTGGGTGAAACCTGAATCTGAAGTCCTCTGGGTTTCACTACCCAATTGAAAGTTCAAGTCCTTGCCCCCACACCCACAAATCCATCACGTTGTCTAATCTTCACTTGCCATGCTGGCAGGCACCACCCATCTCCTTCCGTGCAGATGCAGAGGTGCAAAGACAAAGGATGACCTTGGCTTTCTAGAAAGAATTTGTTATGGCTACATACTAACAACCTCATACAACACCCCCTCCCATTTTCCCACAGTAGAAAATGCATAATAGAATAGCATAAAGTGTGGCAGGCCAAAGATCCCAATAAAAATGGCTTCGGCCTGACAGGTGGCCTCCCCTCAGGAAAAGACCGTATGCTAAAGGAAAAGAAAGACAATAACATAGGGGGTTAACACAGTATCATTAACCACCCCTCCCCCCAGGGGACCCTTTGGCTTATCCGGATATTTATCATGAAATTGCTTCACCAATCTGTCAGCTTTCACATTCCAACTCTTTACTCAGGTAGCTTTAGACAAAGGGTATCCCTTCCAATATTGTATTTGACCCCTATACATTCTAGAGTCTAAAATCTTCTTTACTTCGTAGTGAGTCTCCCCTTGTATTACTACTGGGGGAGGGGTGATTGTGTTTGTGGCCATATGCTAGACCCAATCACAGGCTTTAATAAGCTACAATGAGAGAGGAAAAGAATTTTGGCCCTAGTTTTTGTCAAGCATTCCCAATCTAATATATTTGGTGGACAAGAAAACTTTATCCCCCACTCGGAAGGGGGGCTGGAGCAATCGGTGCTTGTCAGCTTGCTTCTTGTAGGCTTCCGCTGCTTCAGCTAGCGCTTTCTTGGTGTTCTCCCACCCCCTTTTCAGCGCCTCCATCCATTCCATGAGGGACATGGAAGTTGGGACCTCTTGGGGTAGTTCAGGCATGGGAACAAATTCCATTCCGCTGGTGATCTGAAAAGGAGTTAGTCCAGTACTGCTATGGACAGCATTGTTATACGCTACCTCAGCAAATGGTAGCAACTCTGCCCAATTGTCCTGCTGGTAATCCGCATAACAACGGATGTATTGTTCGACCATTGCATTCATACATTCAACTGCTCCATTCATACTCGGATGAAAAGCCAAGCTCAGTCGTTGTGTGGATCCAATCGCCCTCAGGAACTCTCTCCAGAATTTGTCTGTGAACTGGACGCCTCGGTCGGAGATGACTCTTTTTGGCACACCGTGTAGACGGTAAATGTGCTTGAGAAATAGTTTTGCTAGTTTCCTGACCGAAGGTAGCCCTGAGCAAGCAATGAAATGGGCTTGTTTGGAGAACAGGTCAATGACTTTCCAAATCCCTGTATTCTCATTGTTGTCTGGGAGGTCTACGATGAAGTCCATGGCAATCTCCTCCCAGGGCTTGCTCGGGCTAGCTACCTGCTGCAGTAATTTAGGAGGTTTGCCTGGCTGATTCTTCCTGGTCACACAGGTGGCACAGCTTTTTACGTAGTCCTCCACTTCAGCTTTCATCTTTGGCCACCAAAATTGGCATCGGGCTAGGTAGAGAGTCTTCAGGAACCCAAAATGCCCCCCTAGTTTGGAGTCATGGCTTCATTGCAGGACCTTCAGTCTCAAGTTGGCAGGTACGTATAGTTTGGATGCTTTCCATGCCAAGCCTTCTCTCATGGTTAGGACATCTTTATTGTCGTTGAGCCAGGGGTTGCTGGGCAGAGCTGCTTTCAGCACTGCGGTCATTTGGTTCTGGCTAGGGGTGCCCGGTCGTCTGGCTTGGCCCCGGGTGGTGACTTGTGCTGCCGTCTCTTCCTGGTTAGGTGAGATGATGGCATGCACTTCCTGTTCCTTTTGGCTGTCATACTGTGGCTTTCTGGATAAAGCATCTCCAGTAGATTTCTTCCAGCCGGGATGTGTTTCAGCTCAAAGTTAAATCTCCTGAAGTATTGCGCCCAGCGGACTTGTTTTGGTGATAGTTTCCTGGGGCTCTTCAGGGCTTCAAGGTTTTTATGGTCAGTCCATACTTCGAATGGCACTTTGCCCCCTTCTAGGAATTGCCTCCAGGTGAGCAATGCCCAATGGACCACATAGGCTTCTATTTCCAAAATGGCCCACCTTCTTTCCATGGTGGTGAGCTTTTTTGAAACATAAATGCATGGCAGGAGTTGGCCCTCTTTGTTTTTCTGTAACAGCACTGCTGCTACCGCTACATTGCTGGCATCGGACTGGATGATGAACTGTTGTTCTGGGTCAGGGTGTTGCAGAATGGGCTCTTGGGTGAAGAGACATTTCAGGTTTTTGAAGGGCTTTTGACGTTCCATCATCCACCCAATAGGTTGGCTTGTCTTTAGTTTGGTTGGCCCTGTCTTTAGCAGTTCAGTCAGTGGTAGCGCCACCTCTGCAAAAGCTGGGATGAATTGCTGATAGAAGTTCACAAAGCCTTTGTAGTTGCCTGCAGGTGCAAGGGGATTGCCAATCTAGCACTGCTTTCACTTTTCCTGGGTCCATCTCTATCCCTTATAGTCTAGTGAGGTTTTGTGGAATTCACACTTAGACAGCTTTGCGTACAGCTTGGCAGCCAGAAGTTTTTCTAGGACTTGCTGCACCAGTTTTACATGTTCCTCCAGGGTCTCACTAAAGATGAGAATGTCATCCAAATAAACGAGCACACACTTGTACAAATGGGGTGGAGCACCTCATTTATGTATTGCAAAAAGACTGTGGGGGGGCCCTTGGAGTCCAAATGGCATGACTCTGAATTGGAAGCTCCCCAGAGGGCAGTTGAATGTGGTCTTCCACTTGTCCCCCTCCCTGATGCACATTTGGTAATATTCTTCTCTTAAGTCCAGTTTGGTGAACACCTTGCCTTTGGCTAAGTGGTTCAGTAAGTCTTTCATCAGTGGGAGGGGGTACATGTTTTGTATGCAAACAGTGTTGTCGCCCTGGAAGTCTACGCACAGTCTAACCCCCCCCCCCATCTTTCTTCTCTTTGAAGAGCACTGGGGTGGCCACTTGGGACTTTGCCAGCTGGATGAATCCCTGTTCCAGATTGGCGTCGATGTATCTCCTTAGTTCCTCCATTTCCTTAGGGGTCATGGAGTACATCTTTGGTTTTGGAAGTTTGGCCCCCAGCATAAACTATATTGCACAGTCAGTGGGTTGGTGAGGGGGGAGGTAGTTGCAGTCTTCCTCACTGAAGACCCCGTCTAGGTCTCGATACTCTACTGGCACCTGTTGGATACCTGGGGGCTTGGCCTCGACTGCGGGGGTGGCCGGTTCAGGTCGGTCCAGCCTGAGGGATTTGGCTTCCTTCAGGCAGCCCTTAGGGATTTTGGGGGGGATGCAGCCTGATGCCTAAGGTTAGCTTTCGGTAGCCATCTTCCCATTTTATGGTGGGGGTCCACTTATCCACTACCGGTCAACTGAGCTGAGCTGCTGCCGCTGCTGGGGAACACTAGAGCCTTCGCTGCCAAGCAGCTGATTGGCGATTGGATTTGCCTTCTGGAATACTGCTGATCAGCTGTTCTAGATGGCGGGAATTGCCGTGGCCCGTTTGCCGCAGCTCGTTCACGGCGGCCCATTCACCGCCACCCATTCGCTGCCACCACCTCCCGTTCACCATGGCCTGTTCGCTGCCTCCCATTCACCACCGCCCGTTTGTCGCCACCGCCGCCCGTTCACCACGGCCCAAACATGCGGTGCCAAACATGCGGCGGCAATAGGCAGCGGCAATCCCCACCACCTAGAACAGCTGATTGGTGCCGCAACAACCCCCTCCCCCCACCACAATATTCGTTCTATAAGACGCACAGACATTTCCATCCACTTTTTTGGGGGGGTATATCTTATAGTTCAAAAAATATGGTATGTTTCTTCCTATATCTTCAACCACTGCCTCGGGAATGGCTCAGAATCTTAGATGTAATTCCTTCTCACTTGGTTCCATCAAGGCGACATTATCTAGATCAGGGGTGGCCAAACTATGGTTCTTTGAGGACCTGTGGACTTCAACTCCCAGAATTCCTGAGCTAGCCATGCATGCATGGCTAGCTCAGGAATTCTGGGAGTTGAAGTCCACAGATCCTCAAAGAACCATAGTTTGGCCACCCCTGATCTAGATCATCCTTGTTCTGCACATCCCTGCTATCCATCCTGTGTTTTTAAAAGCCCATTTTATCATTTATCTGTTTAACATCTCCTGCAATCTCCTCATGCAATTGCTTTTTTATAATTTAATAGCTATTCCAGGAGTTTTGTTGTATTTTATGTTGAGTAATTTGCCGAAATCCAAAGATAACTATTTTTTCCTGTCAATATTGTGGTCTTTGACTCCCTCTTGTGGTTAATGAATTTGAGTCAAGCATTAAATTTCTGTCAAATTGTGTACTGACCTCCCTCTTTTGGTTAAGTGTAAAGTGACCAGATTTTAACGTTAGTAAAGCGGGACACCATTGACAGCGGGGGGAAGGGGGAAGGATGTTCTTGATTAAAAACTTTGACTCCTGCTGGAAGATGAAGCAGAGTAGGACCGGGACCCCTGCCTCCTGACCTGATAATCTTTAGAGGTGGTTTCAAATCCAACATGGGAGGGGTCTAAAGTTTAGCCCCCTCCCATATTGGATTTGAAACCACCTCCTTTTGTTTCCCAGTCTGGAGGTTATTAGCATTGCCATCAGAATTGGAGGTTTGACCTCTTTTTTGAGTTCCTTCTTAGTCATGGTGAGGTGGTCTAGAAAGTGGTCTAGAGTTTCCTCTACTCACATCAGGGCATGATATCTTAGACATATTTTCACTTTTGCCCTGTTTCTGTCTCTTTTCTGTCATTAAAAAAGTAACTTTTAGTTCAGATTTTGTCAGAGGCGAGTCTATGCAAATGAGCCTTGCTTGCTCTCCGACCTCGTGTTACAGAAAGGAAAGGAAAAAAAAAGGCTTCGCAGCCCCTTCTGCAGCGCGTTATTTAAAACCAGGCAGGCAAGTGAATCGGCTTTTAAGGGAGAGCTGGGGGAAAACTCTTAAATGCTTTTTCTTTAAGCAGCTGTTTTGATTCCTTTAAAATCAGCTGTAGCGTCCTCTGCTCCCTCTGAATAAGCACGGCAAACTCTTCTGGGAATTGCAGTCTTTAAAAAAATTGGGACTTTTTAAAAACGCAGCGGGATACGGGACAAATTGTTGAAAAGTGGGACTGTCCCGCCAAAAGTGGGACATCTGGTCACCTTAGTAAGTGACAAATACAATTCAAATAACTGGTGGCCATGTTAACTCTTGATCATCAGATCCAATTAGGGTTAGAAAATTTTGTTCTTCCAAAAATCACAAACTATAAATCTAAGAATAAATCTCCCCACCACCACCAACAATTTCAGGGCATTTTGGAGGAGGATTTGCAAAAGACACCAGCAAATGCAACCATTATGTTAAATTACATATTAAACTTTGTCAACAACAATTGTCTATGGTTTTCCTACACTCAGTTAGCACTAATATAGTAAGGCCACACTTGGAATACTGCATTCAGTTTTGGTCGCCACGATGTAAAAAGGATGTTGAGACTCTAGAAAGAGTGCAGAGAAGAGCAACAAAGATGATTAGGGGACTGGAGGCTAAAACATATGAAGAACGGTTGCAGGAACTGGGTATGTGTAGTTTGATGAAAAGAAGGACCAGGGGAGACATGATAGCAGTGTTCCAATATCTCAGGGGTTGCCACAAAGAAGAGGGAGTCAAACTATTCTCCAAAGCACCTGAAGGTAGAACAAGAAGTAATGGGTGGAACTCAACAAGGTGAGAAGTAACTTAGAACTAAGGAGAAATTTCCTGACAGTTAGAACAATTAATCCGTGGAACAGCTTGCCTCCAGAAGTTGTGAATGCTCCAACACTGGAAGTTTTTAAGAAGATGTTGGATAACCATTTGTCTGAAGTAGTGTAGGGTTTCCTGCCTAGGCAGGGGGTTGGATTAGAAGACCTCCAAGGTCCCTTCCAACTCTATTGTTGTTGTTGTTGTTGTTGTTGTTGTTGTTATTATTATTATTATTATTATTATTATTATTATTATTATTATTATTATTATTATTATTATTATTATTATTATTATTATTATTATTATTATTATTATTCAATTGTATCACAGCGACCAGTTGTTTCGCCGGATTTGGCATTGATTACTAGTCGAGCCCCACCCAGGGGCCTAGGACGTCGTAATGTATTTTCGAAGTATATGTGCGGAACCGAGCAGTGCGGCTTTCTGCATTTGACTGATGGTGATTTTGTCAATTTTGAGCTGTTTTAAATGTAATTCCAGTGCTTTTGGGATAGCACCCCGTGTTCCAATCACTACTGGAATTACCACTGCTGGTTTGTGCCATAATCGTTGGATTTCGATTTTTAAGTCCTGGTATTTTGCGATTTTTTCGTGTTCCTTTTCATCGACCTTGCTATCCCCTGGTATTGCAATGTCAATTATAGTCACCTTGTTGTTCTCGACCAACGTGATGTCTGGTGTATTATGCGCCAGTACCTTGTCTGTTTGTATACGAAAATCCCACAAGATCTTGACCATCTGATTTTCAGTGACTTTTTCAGGCTTGTGTTCCCACCAGTTTGTAGCAGTATGGATGTTATAATTTTTGCATAAATTCCAATGGATCATTTGTGCAACAGAGTTGTGCCGTAATTTGTAATCAGTCTGCGCGATTTTCTTGCAGCAGCTGAGCACATGGGCTACAGTTTCATCAGCTTCCTTGCATAATCTGCATTTAGCATCATTTGAGGATTTATCAATTTTGTCCTTTATGGCATTTGTACGAATTGCCTGTTCTTGTGCGGCCAGGATCAATGATTCTGTTTCTTTCTTTAAAGTACCAGATGTTAACCATAACCAAGTTTTTTCACTGTCCACTTTGTCTTTTATTTTTTCAGAAATTGGCCATGTAATGCTTTATTTTGCCAACTCTCCATTCTTGATTTTATCACATTTTTTCTGTATTCTTGTTTTGTCTGTTGGACCTTCAGTAGATTTTTGTTCTTTACTTCAATTAATAGATGTTCTTGACTTTCTTTTAAATAATCCGCCAATGCATGCTTTTCTTCTTCAACTGTTTGCTTTACTTGTAGTAGTCCTCTGCCACCTGATTTTCTGGGCAGGTAAAGTCTATCAGTGTCACTACGTGGATGTAAACTGTAGTGCATTGTCATTAGTTTTCTGGTGTTTCGGTCCAAAATGTCCAAATCAGCTTGTGTCCAGTTAATTATACCAGCCGTGTATCTTATGACTGGTATTGCCCAGGTATTCATGGCCTTGATGGTGTTTCCACCATTTAATTTAGATTTCAAAATTTTCCTAACTCTGTTGGTGTACTCTCTTCTGATGATAGTTTTCACTTCTCCATGTCTGATGTTATCCAACTGCAGAATGCCCAGATATTTATAGGCTTCATTTTGATTGCATTTAATTAATTGGGCATTGGGCATTTCAATTCCGTCAATAATAATAATAATAATAATAATAATAATAATAATAATAATAATAATAATAATAATAATAATAATAATAATAATAATAATAATAATAATAATAATAATAATAATTATTATTATTATTATTATTATTATTATTATTATTATTATTATTATTATTATTATTATTATTATTATTATTATTATTATTATTATTATTATTATTATTATTATATTTAAGCTTGAAAAGGAAAGTTACGAATTTCTCTGAACTCCGGAAAAGAGGGAATTCCCCTCATGGAGTTGTGCCCACCTGGGTCTAGGGTTTAGCACTAACCGACACCCCAGGGCAGGGAAGGTGGGGTGGCAGTGGTCATCTGTGAATCACTTTTGGCCTTCAGGGTCCTTGCTCCCCAGGTTTCTGCCAAGAGACCCTGTTTCTAAAACTGGGCTCATTGTATCAGTCGGGATTGTTGCCATTGTACCAACCTCCCTGCTGCTGCATGACCACCCCTCTGCCTGAGCTGCTAGAGGCCATCTCAGGGTTGGCACTGGAGTTCCTCAGGCTTATGGTCCTAGGAGATTTCAATCTGTCATTTCTGGGTTTGGCCTTGGAAGTGACCTAGGCATTCATGGCCCCCATGAAGGCCATATGCCTATCCCAAAGCATCTTGCTCCTGACTTGGGACAGTGGTCACATGCCAGATAAGATCTGTTCTGACCCAGGATTCAACAAACCACGAAGCAGACTCCTTGTCCCGACCAAAAAAAACCACCTCTTTATATTATGTTACTGTGAATTTTTCTCATTCACATCCAGCAAAGTCTTTCAAGGATGCATTTACAGTCACAGATCTTATCTGGCTTGGAGAGCTGCCAGGCCGATATCTTCAAAACTTGGCAAGGAGTCTCTGAGAGTCATGAACCAATTAAGCGAACTAATTGTCTCCTGCAAACTCCCATCCCCTTTCGCTCCTCTTTAATTCCCTATGGGAGGGACCATTCGTCGTCCTCCTGTGGCCTTACTCCCAAGTCGACCCTTGTTCCTTAGCTGTTCCCTTCATCTGGCAGCTCTGCACATGCGCACACTGGGAACAGGGCTCCAGCTGTTCGCCTGCCTCACTGATGTCTGACTCCAAAGGCAGCTGATAACTGTCAGACGGCCCTAGCCCCGTCTCTGCCTCCGATGCAGAGCACTCATCAGAGCCTTCCCCAGACTCCAGGACTGGCCCATGTTCCTCCCCAACCTCCTCACTGTTCGAATCTGTTGCCAGCTCCGTTGGCCGTTGGCAGGTCACAACAAGATCTTCTTGTCCAAGCAACGACCATGTGATCTGGTGGGGGAATCTGTTACTATCTGCCCTGTCATGGTCACATCATGATCTGATGTCCTTGAGATTCTCTTATGCCACTTCTCTTTGCAGGGAGGCTTGGACCCATTTAAGCAGTCCACTCTGATGACTGATGGACCAAAAATACATTCAAGAGGGAACTGGGGGACATCCCTTGCTGCACAGTCTTGCTGAAGCTCTGGGTTACATCTTGGAATCAAAGTGTCGCCAAGGCTTTGGATAGGATCAATTCTGTGTGGCCTCTCTTGACCCATCTCACTCCTGACACTCCCTGTAGTTGGCAGAGGAGCTGTAGATTCTGAAAAGGGCTAAGAGATGCATAGAATGTTGCTGGAGGAAAATAAAGAATGAATAGAACAGACACAGTTTAGAGCTGCTATTAAGGTCTACCTCATGGAGGTAAGAACGGTGAAACCAGTCGTGGGTTCCTACCGGTGTGGCCCACTCTACAGTACCGGTAGCAGCCAGCAGATGGCGCTATTTGAGCACGGCCGCATCCACTGGTGCTGAATTTTTGGGCTGCTGGCAACTGCTCTGTTCCAAGCCTCCTTCCTCTTGATCCAGAGGAAAAGTGGTGCATGCATACACACTAGCAGGCCCAGGGACAACATGTTACTTGGCTATACAGGAGAAAGTGCAGCCTGCTGTGTCTACTAGAGGCAGGGGACATGGAAATAACACAGAACCCACAACTCCTGCCTCCCCTGCCTTGTTCTGAACATCCTGCATTCAAAAGCTGGGTGTGGAAACATGCCTCCTCATGACATTCAGGTGGTGTAAATATTTCCTCTTTTTCCTCCACTCTAGTCTGGAAGGAAAGAAGCTTCGCCTTTATAAAATGTGTTTTCTGTGATCCAAGACACCAAGCTGAGGGGAATAGCCAACATTTTAGAAGATAGCCTCTAGATGGAGCCTAGGTGGCCCAGTGGTTACAGTGCAGTACTTCAGGCTACTTTTGCTGATTGACGACTGCCAGCAATTTGGCAGTTCAAATCTCACCGGCTCAAGGTTGACTCAGCCTTCCATCCTTCCGAGGTGGGTAAAATGAGGACCCAGATTGTTGGGGGCAATATGCTGAACTCTGTAAACCGCTTAGAGAGGGCTGTAAAGCACTCTGTGAAGCGGTATATAAGTAAAGTGCGATTGCTATTCTGTAAACCGCTTAGAGAGGGCTGTAAAGCACTATGAAGCAGTATATAAGTCATAACAGTCACCCACTATTTAACATGCTCCCTCATTGGAGGTTTTTTAAAAGAGATTGGACAGCCATTTGTCTGAAATGGTACAAGGTCTCCTACTTGAGTAGGGGGTTGGACTAGAAGATCTCCAAGGTCCCTTCCAACTTGTTGTCCTGTGTTACGTACATGTATGGCTTGACTGTGTTGTAGTTTTCAGAGGCCTTGACTTTATTACGATCTTGATTCATTATGAATTATGGGCACCCCAGTTACAAGACTGAGATGGGATATTATATAAATTCCATAAATCAACATCTTAATGCAAACATCTGCCTATTTTCTTCCAGTGGGAGGATGGTTAGGTCCCTTCCAACTCTTTTATTCTGTATTATGTAAATGCTTCAAGAGGGTAGTTTATAACAGACACTTAACAGAGCAATGGGGCAATAGTTTTCTGGCTTATTGCTTTCTTTTCCGGGTTTTAATATACCGATTACCTTAGTTCTTTTAAATTCTGAGGTAATCGGTGTATTAAAAACCCGGAAAAGAAAGCAATATGGCTGCCAAGGTTAATAGCAGAAATAACATTTTACAAAAACTATGCGGAACAACTTGGGGAGCCTCAGCCCCAACTCTTCGATGTGCCGCCCTTGGGCTTTGCTACTCTGCAGCGGAATACTGTGCACCTGTATGGTTAAACAGCTCACATACAGGACTTATTGATGTTCAACTTAACCATACGATGAGACTAATTACTGGGTGTATAAAATCAACACCTAGTCACTGGCTACCAGTTCTTAGTCACATACTTCCCCCGCACTTACGACGACAAGAAGCCCTTATTCGAGAGTACAGCAAGATCCTGGTAAATTCCTCTCTACCCATACATGGATATATTCCTGACCTCTTAAGATGTCAACTAAAATCAAGAAATCCACCACTCTTGACAGCGCGTAAGTTGATGGCTGACCATCAGAACATCACACAAAACTGGATGGGGGCGTGGAATAGCTGCACCCCCCAAGATGTCTCTGGGCACATTAGCCCTAGTAGTATACCTCCAGGATTTGGCCTACCCCGATACATGTGGGTGACATATAATAGAATTAGAACAACTCATGGGGTGTGTGCTGACTCCTTGCATAAATGGAGAAAGACACCTTCAGCACAATGTGATTGCGGGGCTCCTCGACAGACTGTTCAGCATATAGTGAGGGAATGCCCTAACAGAAGATATCCAGGAGACTGTAGGGACTTCCTCTGCACAACAACGGCAGCTACTGACTTGATATTAAGCTTTGAAATGTCATTTCTGTTTTCCTTTTTAGGTTTTTCTTACTGCTTTAACTGTTTTTTAATTTATAAAAATGAAGTGTTTTAATATTGTGTGTGACCAGCCATACTCTAAATAAATAAATTCAAGAGGGTCAGCTTCTCACTGGTTGCATGCTGACTCATGAACTTTCAACACCTAGTATAGCCTGATCTAACCCAACCTCTGTGCATTTCCACACACTTTTTGTTCCCACCCATCCATCGGCTGTGCTCACACTGCCCACAAATTCCCTCACTTTAATCCACCTAGATAGTCAAGGAATTAAACCAGGGTTCCTTTCACATGGACATAGGAAGAATAGGCAAAAAATAATATTCCGTTTTTCATCTGAGATTTATTTGTTTGTTTGTTTGTTGTTTGTTTGTTTGTTTGTTTGTTTGTTTGTTTGTTTGTTTGTTTGTTTGTTTGTTTATTTATTTATTTATTTATTTATTTATTTATTTATTTATTTATTTATTTATTTATTTATTTATTACTTATATTTGTATGCTGCTCAACTCAGCAGGGATTCTGAGTGGCTAACAACAATATAAACAATATCAATATAAAACAATTAAAAAAACAAGGTTAAAAAACACAATAAAAACATTAAAAACACTCAGTCATTCAAACACTCATGGGCCTACATCTATTTGATGAAAGGTAGGGACTCTGGACAAAATGCAATGAACCCCTATCTTGAGGAGGAAGGGGCAAACTCCGAGGATCATGGAAATGGGACTTTATGTGAGTACCCAATAAGAAATCCACTCATGACATAGCTTTGGAATAAATATTACACAATTCTGCTTATGGCTCTAGGATGAAGACATAAAGCATCAATCATCTTAATCATCTTCGCTTACACAGCCGCTCACAAAATCCATTTCATTGCTAAGGCAGAAAGTCATGATATCCAGTGATATAACCACATGTGTTACACATTAGTTGAATGTATGAAACAAGCTGACTACCTCCTTACTGGAATTACAGTTCTACCATTGACTGCATTTTTTTTTGAAGATTTGCTATTTTTCTGATGCTTGCTTTTCTGGAAGTAAACCTCTTGAATTCAATGAGTAGACAGTAAGTAATTCTATGGCTGGCTAATCTGCTAAATTATTACTTTCTTGACTATAAGGAGTATAATGTATAAACAGTGAATGTATAAATGTATAAATAAACAGTGAATGTATAAGCACCGCACAAAGAAGGTACCTTGGCCCTTTTCTACAAAGTCATCAAAGTTTCAAAGAAATTAGAAAAGGCATGACAATGCAATGATTAGAAAAACATGTTGATTGTCTTTTGGAAATATTTGAATAAAGAGAAGCATGAAGAGTTGATTTGGGACTTCTACAAGATTGTGTCTATATATCTCAGCACGGATAAATGCAATTTTATGGCGTACCCCAACATAAACAGAGGTCAGAGCTCACCTATAAGTGATACTGGTTCAGAGAGACAAATTTCATCTGTATACAAATTTCATCTGTATACATTCACAATGAATATATAACATATATTCATAAGGCTTTAAGCACAAGCAATTCTTGCACAATATCAGATGTGTAAGTCCCAGACCAACTGAAGCTTGCTTGCCACAACTTAGAAGAGTCATCCGTCACTTTAATTAGCTTATAGTTTTAATCATGATAAAAAGACGTTTTCATTCCATTTAATTTCCTTAGCACACATTTGTTTATCTGTGAGTTACTGTTATCCTATTTTACATGAGATACTAAATAAAGTTTGTAATTTGCTTTGCTACATATTTAGCCTTATTTTTTATTGTAGCAAGCTATTTTTTTAAAAAAAAACTGGGAAATGTTTCAGCCATAAGAAACGAGATCAGTATTGTAATTAGAAAAATTTTGGAATGTGCAGAGGCAGATAAATTGACGATGGAATTAAAAGGAAAGGAGGACTCCGAGTACTATGAAATCTGGAACACATTTTACGAATGGTAGGAAAAATGAAAACAAACATGATGAATATAAGAAATACAAATATAAATCAAATGAGACTATGTATAACTATGCCTAAGAAATATATGGAAAAATTAGCCTTATTATACATATGTGTGTATATCTATCTATCTATCTATCTATCTATCTATCTATCTATCTATCTATCTATCTATCTATCTATCTATCTATCTATCTATCTCTCTTTCTCTCTCTCTCTCTCTCTCTCTCTCTCTCTCTCTCTCTCTCTCTCTCTTATATATATATATATATATATATATATATATATATATATATATATATATATATATATATATATATATATATATATATATATATATATATATATATATATATATATATATATATACACACCGTGTTTCCCCCAAAATAAGACCCTGTCTTATATTTTTTTTAAATACTGAAATAAGTGCTTGGCCTTATTGCCATGCACTCAAAAGCCCGTTTGGGCTTATTATCAGGGGATGTCTTATTTTGGGGGAAACAGGGTATATATATATGGTATGGCTATCTGACGAGAGCAAAATAGCTCGAAATAGATCTATAATAGTCTCCCTTTATTTTCATTTATCAGCAAAAAATGTTACACACACACACACACACACACACACACACACACACACACACATCTCTCTCTCTCTCTCTCTCTCTCTCTCTCTCTCTCTCTCTCTCTCTCTCTCTCTCTCTCTCTCTATCTATCTATCTATCTATCTATATATATATAATGATGTTGCAATACTAAAAAGAATATTATTACCTTATCACTATTATTATTATTATTATTATTATTATTATTATTATTATTATTATTATTATTATTATTATTATTATTATTATTATTATTATTATTATTATTATTATTATTATTATTATTATTATACAATTGTATCATAGCGGCCAGTTGTTTCGCCGGATTTGGCATTGATTACTAGTCGAGCCCCACCCAGGGGCCTAGGAAGTCGTAATGTATTTTCGAAGTATATGTGCGGAACCGAGCAGTGCGGCTTTCTGCATTTGACTGATGGTGATTTTGTCAATTTTGAGCTGTTTTAAATGTAATTCCAGTGCTTTTGGGATAGCACCCAGTGTTCCAATCACTACTGGAATTACCACTGCTGGTTTGTGCCATAATCGTTGGATTTCAATTTTTAAGTCCTGGTATTTTGCAATTTTTTCGTGTTCCTTTTCATCGACCTTGCTATCTCCTGGTATTGCAATGTCAATTATAGTCACCTTGTTGTTCTCGACCAACGTGATGTCTGGTGTATTATGCGCCAGTACCTTGTCTGTTTGTATACGAAAATCCCACAAGATCTTGACCATCTGATTTTCAGTGACTTTTTCAGGCTTGTGTTCCCACCAGTTTGTAGCAGTATGGATGTTATAATTTTTGCATAAATTCCAGTGGATCATTTGTGCAACAGAGTTGTGTCGTAATTTGTAATCAGTCTGTGCGATTTTCTTGCAGCAGCTGAGCACATGGGCTACAGTTTCATCAGCTTCCTTGCATAATCTGCATTTAGCATCATTTGAAGATTTATCAATTTTGGCCTTTATGGCATTTGTACGAATTGCCTGTTCTTGTGCGGCCAGGATCAATGATTCTGTTTCTTTCTTTAAAGTACCAGATGTTAACCATAACCAAGTTTTTTCACTGTCCACTTTGTCTTTTATTTTTTCCAGAAATTGGCCATGTAATGCTTTATTTTGCCAACTCTCCATTCTTGATTTTATCACATTTTTTCTGTATTCTTGTTTCGTCTGTTGGACCTTCAGTAGATTTTTGTTCTTTACTTCAATTAATAGATGTTCTTGACTTTCTTTTAAATAATCCGCCAATGCATGCTTTTCTTCTTCAACTGTTTGCTTTACTTGTAGTAGTCCTCTGCCACCTGATTTTCTGGGCAGGTAAAGTCTATCAGTGTCACTACGTGGATGTAAACTGTAGTGCATTGTCATTAGTTTTCTGGTGTTTCGGTCCAAAATGTCCAAATCAGCTTGTGTCCAGTTAATTATACCAGCCGTGTATCTTATGACTGGTATTGCCCAGGTATTCATGGCCTTGATGGTGTTTCCACCATTTAATTTAGATTTCAAAATTTTCCTAACTCTGTTGGTGTACTCTCTTCTAATGATAGTTTTCACTTCTCCATGTCTGATGTTATCCAACTGCAGAATGCCCAGATATTTATAGGCTTCATTTTGATTGCATTTAATTAATTGGCCATTGGGCATTTCAATTCCGTCACATGTAGTGATTTTGCCCCTTTTCATAGATACAGTGGCACATTTTTCCATGCCAAACTGCATTGAGATATCTGTGCTGAATATTAGGACTGTGTTGGTCAGTGATTGGATTTCTATTTCTGACTTTCATTATTATTATTATTATTATTATTATTATTATTATTATTATTATTATTATTATTATTATTATTATTATTATTATTATTATTATTATTATTATTATTATTATTATCACCACTATCAATATTACTGTTAGTATTATTATAATTGTTATCAATATGTTTATTATTACTTATTAACATTTATTGTACAATACATGTTATATAAATATATAAGACAATGAATTGAAAACTATATAGATATAAATTGCCAATATATAATTGTTGTAAGATAATCATAGAGATCGAAAGTTTTATAGCTGTATGCGCTTTTTATGTTTTTTACATGTGCGTAATGTATTTGTTATTGTCATGTTCTTTTTGTATGTTTTTAAATGTAAATAATTTAATAAAAACTATTTTTTTTTTAAAAAAAGAAACGAGATCATGTTTATATATCTCTAATAGATGTGTAGCACTGGAAGGAGCCACTGAACATGATGCTAGGTTCACAAATCCAAATTCAGAGAATTCCCCAAAAGATGGATGTCCAACTTCTGCTTAACCACATCTTGAAATCCATTCTCAAATTACGTTTAAAACTAGGAACTGTTTTCTAGAATTCAAATGGATTCTGCATTACTGGATCCCAACCCAACTCTAAAAAGCTGAGGAGCAGGTCTTAACTTTGAACGGCATGGTACTCATTCATCAAGTTATTACAATATTAATATAGTGTCAGAATCTTTTACTAGCAAACCAACTTGGGAGATAATCACAGGAGAAAGAAAATAAAGTAGAATTGCCTCCGTTAATGATTTGGTTAATTAATTATTGGATCTATACTGAGAAATAAATACCTTCTTCAAAATGTCTTCATTAGTTCTTGTCTGAAAAGCCCATGCATTTCCAAGGATTGGAATAGAAGGAGGACCGGGTGGGAAGTGTCCCCGGGACCACCACTCTTTCAAGGAGAACAGAATCAGTAGAGAAATCAGCGACAAAAGTAAAATTATTGATAGTTCTATCATTCCGTCTTCTCCTTGTTGATTCCTGAATTCTTTCTAATATACCGAGAGGACCTGGGTTCTCTCTTACTACTTGATTGCCTTATAGTTGTTGCCACTTCTCTTTTTCTATATGTCAACCTGTATCGGTAGCTCAGGGTTGAGCTGTGGAGTTCCTGGTCTCCTCTGAGTTTAGCTATTTGCTTGTAGATATTTCATTAACCAGTTGGACAACAGCATGAGTAGAGCGTTTGCTCTCTTTTTATATATAATGGCTTGCCCTGCCAGTTATGATGGGGGTTGGGTTTACTCTATGACAGTAACTTAATTAGGCATTGTTTTCTGTTCGTTTGTCATGTGTTAACCCCTGCTTATTTGGATGTAAGCAACTACATAGCAACTGCAACTACATAGCAAAGAAGGCATTAAGAGTGGTTAACCTAATCTTGCGCAGCTTCTTCTCTCGTAACATTGTACTCTTAACCAGAGCATACAAAACATTTGCTAGACCGATTCTTGAATACAGCTCATCAGTCTGGAACCCACACTACATATCAGAAATTAACACAATTGAGAATGTCCAGCGATACTTCACAAGAAGAGTATTACATTCCTCTGTTCATAACAGAATTCCTTATGAAACCAGACTTGAAATTTTCATGTTCCCCTAAATGCTAGGTAATTCCTGGAAACTTCATACTCGGACAAATCAACCATCAATAGACACATAGAGATAAACAAATATACATATCATACTAGAGAAACACTAAAAAAAGCTAAGAAGAGAATAAAAAAGTCAGAGTACATCCTTCCCAGCTTCCAACATTTGTATTTGTATTTGTATTTGTTTATTTGTCAAGCATATATGATTGTAAGCAAAGTATAAACAGTAAAACATGATTGAATATATATGTGATAGTATAAGCATGAATAAGAGTAAAAGAGGTATGAATATATGGGTACATTAGGACAGGAACGGTAGGCACGATTGTGCACTTATGCACACCCCTTACCGACCTCTTAGGAATGGGGTGAGGTCGATGATAGATAATCTGAGGTTGAAGTTTTTGGGGTTTGGGGAAGAAACTACTGAGTCAGGTAAAGTGTTCCAGGCGTTGACAACTCTGTTGTTGAAGTCGAATTTTTTGCAATCAAGTCTGGAGCGGTTTACATTAAGTTTGTATCTATTGTGAGCTTGTGTATTATTGTGGTTGAAGCTGAAGTAGTCATTAACAGGTAGGACATTGAGGCAGATAATTTTGTGAGGTCAGATCGAAGGCGGCGGAGTTCTAAATTTTGAAGTCCAAAAATTTCAAGTCTGGTTTCATAAGGAATTCTGTTATATGTAATATAACAGGAATGTAATACTCTTCTTGTGAAGTATCTCTGGACATTCTCAATTGTGTTAATGTCTGATATGTAGTGTGGGTTCCAGACTGATGAGCTGTATTCAAGAATCGGTCTAGCAGACTTCCGGTTTCGGCTTTCGGCATCGCGGACGCTCTTCGCTGAGCGCCTTTCCGATTCCTTGCCAAAGCCGCCAGAACAGCTGTCTGGCGGCTTGGAAATCTCTGCCCCAGGTAAAGGGGAGAGATGAGAGCTTGACAGGTGGGGTAGAGCCCCCTAGCACCCTAGGAGCCATCTAGGGGCACGAAGGGTGAAGGCTCCCCAGGCAGCCTGTCTCCTGCTCCGGGAATCCGGAAACCTCCGCCTTTGCGGAGCAAGATGCCGAGACCACCGCTGCTTCCAGAATGGGACTTATAATTATTTTACGGTTTAAAGAAGCAGACAGAGAGAAACAGGAGCTCAGATGGGCAAGTATCGAATTTTCCTTTTTTTCAACCCCTCTGCTAACCTTCACTTTGGAAAAGAAACAAAGTAATAGTTAACAAGCAACAATATGGCGTTTGAAGAAGCTGGGAGGAGAAGTGAAAGTGACTTTCGTTTTGCTTGTGGCTTTTTCTCTTATGGAAACTTTTGAATCTGAAAATTGGCTTTTCTCTCTCTGTCTCCCGATTTTGGATTATAATAACAACTGATAACTTTTAAAAAATAAAAGATTTTCTGCCTTTGAAATTGGAAAGAACTTTAAATAGAGATTTGGCTTTTTATTTGCACTCCTCTGGAAATACAACAATGGCTTCAAAGCCTGGAAAGATTGTTTTTCCATCTTGCTTGTGGTTTTTTCTCTTATGGAAACTTTTGACTCTGAAAATTGGCTTTTTTTCTCTGTCTCCTGATTTTGGATTACAATAACAACTGATAACTTTTTTAAAAAATAAAAGACTATCTGCCTTTGAAACTGGAAAGAACTTTTTAGAGATCTGGCTTTTTCTTTGCACTCTTTTGGACATACAATAATGGCTTCAAAGTCTGGAAAGATTGTTTTGAATAAAAGAGCTGGCTATCCCTCCGGTTATACTTCTAAAATGCAACTTGTTACTGAGTCAACACCTCCACAGTCTTTGACACCTGAAAATTTACTAAGTACTTTAAAGATTATGAAAAATGATCTGATTTTGGAATTTAACCAAACAATTAATGAAATAGAAAAAAGAATGCAGGTTGCTTTAAAGAATATGGAACAACAACTTAGGACGGATATATTAGAGGTTTCCAAAGGATTAGCAACAAATATTGATGTTTTGGAGGATTGTATCGAAACAAATAAACAAGCTTTGGCAACTTCGGTGGAATATATAAATAAATTTCAAAATGACATTGTAAATTTTGAAACAGAGGTGTTGATTAAAAATAAAAAACGTTTGTACTCTGTACTAATAAAACTTTTTCAATAAAAAAAAGAATCGGTCTAGCAAATGTTTTGTATGTCTGGTTAAGAGTACAATGTTACCAGAGAAGAAGCTGCGCAAGATTCTTCTCTGGCAACATTACATTACTAACCAGAACATACAAAACATTCGTTAGACCAATTCTGGAATACAGCTCACCTGTCTGGAACCCGCACTGCATATCAGACATAAATACAATCGAGAGAGTCCAGAAATATTTCACAAGAAGAGTCCTTCACTCCTCCACTCACAACAAAATACCTTATTCCACCAGACTTGAAATACTGGGATTAGACAATTTACAACTACGTCGCCTCCGATGTGATCTAAATGTAGTTCATAAAATCATATACTAAAATGTCCTTCCTGTTAATGACTACTTCAGCTTCAACCGTAACAATATACGAGCACGTAATAGATTCAAACTAAATGTAAAGCGCTCCAAACTCGACTGCAGAAAATATGACTTCAGCAACAGAGTGATCAATGCCTGGAATGCACTACCTGACTCTGTGGTTTCTTCCCCAAACCCCAAAAACTTTAACCTTAGACTGACTACAGTCGACCTCTCCTCGTTTCTAAGAGGTCTGTAAGGGGCGTGCATAAGCGTGCCTACCGTCCCTGTCCTACTGTCCAATTGTCCTCTTTTATCGTTACTTTTTACTTATGTTTATACAAATTACTACTATACATGTTTGACAAATAAATAAATAAATAAAAAATAAAAATAAATAAAGATTAGGTTAACCATTCTTAATGCCTTCTTTGCTATGTAGTTGCAGTGGGCTCTGGCACTCAGATCGTTTGAGATGAGTACTCCGAGGTCCTTTACTGAGTGAAGATCATCATCAAGGTCATGATCATCAAATATTATTATATATATTATATTACAAATATATATTATATTACAAGCATCCTGAAAAATCATGCTAGGGCTTATTTTCCAGTGGGTCTTATTTTCAGGGAAACACGGTAGATGATAGATAGATAGAGAGATAGATAGATAGATGATAGATAGATAGATAGATAGATAGATAGATAGATAGATAGATAGATAGATAGATAGATAGATAGATAGAGACAGATAATTTTTATTTGCAATTTTTGTGTGATTGTTAAAGAAAGATGTGTATCACCTTTTTCCCATTGAAAGTAGCAATCCTTCTTCCTTTAGCCTCTGCTGAGAATATAGATGTGTATGGATAAAGAAGCAATATATTTGACTGTGTAAAGACAACAGTGAATATTTAATTGCACCAGGGGCGGGTTCCTAATTTTTTTACTACCACTCTGTGGGCGTGGCTTATTTTGTGGGTGTGGCTTGCCATCCATGTGACCGGGTGGGCGTGGGCCTCGGGAGCTTGGCAGCGGCCGGAGAAGCAGGGGGGCATTGCCGACCCACAACGCAGCCCTCCGCAGCGGGAGCAGCAAGACCGCGGCAGCGGTTCTTCTAGGAGACTCCATCCGGCCTGAATGCTTCTCCCCATTCGATGATCCCAGGCTCCTGCCGCCCGTTCCCCCTCCCCTCAGCAGCTCGAGAAGCCTCGAACGTGCAAAAATGCCTAGAATCATCACCACGCGTTCGTGGCTTCTCAGACTGCTGAAGGGAGGGGAATGGAGATAGCTTCTGCTGCCGGTTCTTTCAGCATCTCACGCGCTCCCTCAGCCATCCTCCCCTGCTTGGACTCACTGTGGGGTAGGAAGGCAGCGCATGCGCAGTGCCGGAAGCTCGGCTTCTGGGCATGTGCAGAAGAAAATTTTAAAATTTTTAAAAAAATTTAAATGGTGGCGCCCAGGCACTGGCAACCAACTGCACCGGTACTGTGACGTCACCAGCGGGCCGCTACTGGTGCTATAGAGTGGACCGCACCTGTAGGAACCCACCACTGAATTGCACCATGTGTCTAATGAGGTCAGTATGGCTATTAGGATGTAAGGTAATGCAACAGGGCTGCAATGATAATCCAAATAATTGCTTAGGCTAGTGAGGTGAGTAGCATCTCATCTTCTTCCTTTTTTTAAAAAAATAGTCTTTATTAAATTTTTACAATAAGAAAAAAAACACAAACAAAACACACGCTAAGAGAAGAAGGATAAAGAAATGGAGATTCATGGAAAAGATGACATGGATTTTTATGAAATATGGAACAAGGTATACAATTGTTATACAATAAACAAAACCCAAAATTAAAAATTTGGCTATAAGGATGAAGATGAATTGAGATATATCCATAAATGCTTTCTTTACAAGCTGTAATTAAATTAATTAAATTACGGATTACAAACAAGTACAAATATTTACAAACAATGAGAAATAGTCCAATACTTTAACAGCGTTGTTAAAGTGTATGTTTCGTATCAATAGCTATATATACATTTTAAGTACATTCCATATCATAATTATCGGTGAATATCATCCGTAATTTAATTAATTTAATTACAGCTTGTAAAGAAAGCATTTATGGATATATCTCAATTCATCTTGATCCTTATAGCCAAATTTTTAATTTTGGGTTTTGTTTATTGTATAACAATTGTATACCTTATTCCATATTTCATAAAAATCCGTGTCGTCTTTTCCATGAATCTCCATTTCTTTATCCTTCTTCTCTTAGCCTCTACCTCCTTCCCCTCAGCCCTTCTATCTCAATCTCTACAAGTGCCTACCCTTCCTCATCCAGGACCCCAGGAGAAGAAGGAAGAAATGGTGCTATCTAGGGTTGTTTTAGGATTTGAGTGCAAAATCAAGAAAGACATGTTTGATACTTCCAACATATTTCTTTATTGTTCCCCACCTATAGACAGAATCTTGCCAAACTAAAGCAGACTTCCACCCTCATTAAGCATATATACGTTTCCTGGTGAAGAGCTGATAGGGAATAGAGCCTGTAGCCTAATGGCTAAGCTGCTACCTTACAAGGCAGGCAGCCCAGGTTCAAATCCCAGTAAGGATATGGCTATCTGACGAGAGCTAAGTAGCTCGAAATAGATCTATAATAGTCTCCCTTTATTTTCATTTATCAGCAAAAAATGCTGCACACACACACACACACACACACACACACACACACACACACACACACACACACACACATGTTTTCTGAGGTTTTCGCAGGTGTTTGTATGTAGGTCTTTGGGTATTCGGGTTTTCTCCCGCGTGAAATTGGAAGTGTCTTGGCGACGTTTCGATGAAGTCTCATTCATCATCTTCAGGCTGGTGTCTTCTGCTTTCTGCTTCTAGGAGCAATGTGAGATTGCTGCTGTTTCTTCCTTCCTTCCACACACAGGATGTCACCACCACACATCCACGCAATAAGCAAACCCAAACCCACACCAATGAGGCACGACCACAAACCAGAAGCCATACTACAGCTGCATCATTAGCCACTTTAAACCCCTCCAATCCATACATGAAGCAAACTGACACCCTCCATGAAGATGTGGCACGACCACGAACCAGAAGCTAAACAGCAGCAATGCAGCTCACCAGCTCAAATGCCCCTGCAAGTCAGACTAACCTAAGAACACCCCCAGCCAATCAGAGCACAGCTTACCCCCCAGCCAATCAGAGCACAGCCAAGCCACCAACCAATCAGAACACACCTCCAACCAATCAGAACACAGCCAACTCCCATCCTATCAGTTCAAACCTCCACTGGCAGTTAAAAGGAAGAAACAGCAGCAATCTCACATTGCTCCTAGAAGCAGGAAGCAGAAGACACCAGCCTGAAGATGATGAATGAGACTTCATCGAAACGTCGCCAAGACACTTCCAATTTCATGCGGGAGAAAACCCGAATACCCAAAGACCTACATATATATGAGCCTGTAGCCTAATGGCTTAGCTTCTGCCTTACAAGGCAGGCAGCCCAGGTTCAAATCCCAGTAAGGGTATGGCTATCTGACGAGAGCTAAGTAGCTCGAAATAGATCTATAATAGTCTCCTTTTATTTTCATTTATCAGCAAAAAAATGCTACACACACACACACACACACACACATGTATGTATATATGTGTATATATATATGTGTGTGTGTGTATGTATTAATGTATATATATATATATATGTATGTATATATATATATATATATGTATGTATGTATGTATGTGTGTGTGTGTATATATATATGTATGTATGTATGTATGTATGTATGCATGCATGCATGCATGCATACATACATACATACATACATATGATTAAATTGCACATGCTAGTGGGACTCGCTTCAAAGCATATTGTGAGAGAGACCTCACCTAACAAGGGGATACATTCATATTTATACATCTCAGAAAGACAGGAGAGACTAATGTATAAGCAACGGATGATGTCATAGGTAAAGGATCTTACGTTACTATAAATGATGGAGTTCAAGTTAGTTCCTGCACATGCTTTCCTTCAGAAACCAAAAAGGAGGGACTGAAGCAATGAAACAGCAATAAAATATCTGTCATAAATCAAGAGGAGGTGGCAATTTGGGAATGCCAGATATCAACATAGAAAAACATTTACTGTTGTATAAGATAATAAATTTTGGCCTTATACCTGTATACATCAACTCAGTTTAAACAATTCCATTCTTCTAAGAACTGAGTTCCCCTACATGTTGGACCATGGACTAACCAACTATATCGTTTAAGTTGTGTGTTGTGTAACTCCAGTATATGTGACCAATTTATGGGCGGACCTAAATGGAGTAATTTAGTAATGAAGAATAGAGCACTGGCTTAGCTATTCCTCTATATAAAACACTATCCTAGGGAAACTAAAACTCTCAATTCAGCTATCAAACTTTTAGTAGACCAAGAATAATAAGCTAGGAAGAGATACTGGGAGGTGAATAAAGTTCTGGATAACCAATAGAAATTATATTCCTCAAATATATGCTTTCATAGGAAAAAACACCCTTTTTGTTCTTTTAGAACCCCAATTATTTATTTATTTATTTATTTATTTATTTATTTATTTATTTATTTATTTGTTTGTTTGTTTGTTTGTTTGTTTCTTTGTTTCTTTGTTTGTTTATTTGTTTGTTTATTTGTGAGATTTATATACGGCTTCACAGTGCAAGCACTCTCTAAGCGGTTTACACCAGTAAGCAATGTATATTTATATTGCCCCCAACAATCTGGGTCCTCACCTTACCTACCTCGGAAGGATGGAAGGCTGAGTCAAACTTGAGCCGGTGAGATTTGAACCGCTGACCTACGTATCACAGTCAGCTAAAGTGGCCTGCAGTACTGCCTCTAACCGCTGCGCCACCTCGGCTCATTTTTATTTATTTATTTATATATATTTATATATGTTTTATTTATTAAATTTACATGCTACCCATCTCACTCCCCAAAGCAACCCTTTGGATTATGTTGCAGTCCTACACCATTATCTTACACCCTAATGGCCATACTGACCTCATTAGCACATGATGCAATTGAATGCTAGCTGTTGTTTTTACGTAATATCTTCCTTCTTTCTCCATACACATGTATATTCTCAGGTGCACATGCTTCCAAAAAGAGACCACAATCTCTCCCATCTTTAGGTGTGCCTTTACCTCCAGGGCTGTCCATAACCAACTTGTGCATTAGTGTAATTGGGTCCTGATTTGCAGTTCAAAGGTTCCCTTAGGTAATTCTGCTATACTAAACTATGGCCCAGATAGGGGGAAAAAGGCATGTGAATCACAGCTATGTTCTGAAGGGTCCTTCAGATACTGACAATATTTTGCTTTTTTTACTTTTAGACCTATACATTCTTTCCTTGCTTGATGAAACATCTCCTAGGACCTCTCAAGAAGACATTGGACTCACCATTCAATCTTTCATTTGTAAAATGAGAAATAGAACAAAACAAAAAATATTATTCTGTGCATGAGCCACATAATTTCCTTGAGTGTTATCTGGTTCAAAAGGTAAAGGTTTACATTTGTTATATTTCAGAACCAGTTGGCAAAGGGCTAGTATGTTTCTCGCTATACTAAACAACGAGAGCAAAACTTACTTTCTTCTCTTCTTCTCATCATTTGTTAATAGATAGAGTTTAATGTACTGGTTTCCATCCTCCCCTGGACTGGGAGGAACTATTTAGGGACACTGTTATGGAAAGTGAATGTTCTAGCCAAACTACAGAAAAATCTGACAATGTAGACACCGGTGACACTGATGGAGGTCAAGAATCTTATTGCTCATTTATGACCAAGAAAGGCCTAAGATTTAACCCCTCCAGAAACCATTAAACAACTTAAACCTTTGATCCTTCACTCTGGTCTCAATTTTCACCTGCATAAACATCTATGGCTGAGTCCCAAAGGGTATATACATATGGGATTGAAATAGTCTGTTGGTTATTTCTGAAATATTTTTGATGAATGGGCAGTATTGATAACATAAGCCTTCCAAAATATTATAACTAAACTAAAAGACCCATTAGCTCCAGAAAAAAAACCAGGAGTCATCTACAACATACAGTATAAGAACTACAACAGCTACTATATAGTGCAGTACTGCAGGCTACTTTAGCTGACTGTGATCAGCAGTTCAGCTGTTCAAATCTCACCGGCTCAGGGTTGACTCAGCCTTCCATCCTTCCGAGGTAAGTAAAATGAGGACCCAGATTGTTGGGGGCAATGTAAATATACATTGCTTAATGGTGTAAACTGCTTAGAGAGTGCTTGCACTATGAGGCAGTATATAAATAAATAAATAAATAAATAAATAAATAAATAAATAAATAAATAAATAAATAAATAAATAAATAAATAAATAAATAAATAAATAAATAAATAAACAAACAAACAAACAAACAAACAAACAAACAAACAAACAAACAAACAAACAAACAAACAAATAAATAAATAAATAAATAAATAAATAAATAAATAAATAAATAAACTACAACAGCTACTATATAGGACAGACAGGTAAAAATTAGCAGATTGTATCCATGATCACCAACTAACAGTCAGAAGACAGGATGGAAACTCCTTAATTGTACAATACATTGTCAGACTTTTTAAAAACATTTTTTATTAGATTATAGAATAAAATACAAAAATATGAAAGCAAATAATAGGACACAGTGGGGAGGAAAAGGGGAAAGAAAAGTGAGGAAGAGAGGAAGAAGAAAAACAGTGTTGACTTCCAACTCTCTCTCTCTCTTGCAGTGGAATAAAGCATTAACACCGAACCTCAACTTTTTATTTTTCCATAATTTTTCCTAACCAGCCATTTTTATAACAACAAATCAATCTAATCAGTAAAACCCAAAATCAAAGTTTCTGTTCTGCCCCAGTTAAGAACGTAGCAAATACACAGTTTGTTTGAACTTAATTTAATCAATAAACGACTACTAATAACTGGCTTAGTAGTGGAGACACACACACACAAATCTAAAAGCAATCTTTTCTTGCAAAAACTCAGCTGCTAATTAATCATAATTAACAGCTGGCATAAGTTCAGAAAGTCTTAAATCATAGCAATGCAATTAGTTCTTGGTATTTCACGAAGTTTCGAAGGCTTGGCAAAATGCCTAGAAGTCTTCCTTGATAAACAAGCCGAGGCAGAAAAGCAGAGCAGAGATATTCCAGACACTCACCACGGATACACGATTCTCAAATGTTGTTTCCTGCAGCCTTTCAGCTGCCTCTGATGTCCTTAAGTAGACTTGGGGAGTAGCCAATTAGCCCCAAGTCTTACTTCTGAGGAGACCTCCTCTGGAGTAACCATTCCTGCCTCTTGGCAGCTCTGCGTGCCCTTGCATTCAGAAGAGGAGAAGCCTCTTCTCCCTCATCACTGCTATGAGGTGCTGGAGATTCTGAAGGCCCTGGATGAACCTCTGCCTCTGGCACCGAGTCCTCGCCAGCTTCCTCACTGTCCGACTCAGGTACCAGCTGCACGGGCCGCTGCCGCAACATCAAGTCGGTCTCCTCTCGAACGGGATCTGCTATCAGCTTCACAGGCTGCTGACAGGCCACAACAGTTTCATTTTTTCCCCACCTCAAGCATAAAATCCAGAAGCGGTCCCCATGTAGCAACAAAATTACTTATATTCTTTTCTTTAATCAAAACAGTCAATTTAGCCATCTCTGCCAACTCCCATCAATTTCTGTAGTCATTCGTCCATGGTGGGAATCGAAATGTCCTTCCATTTTTGTGCATACAGTAGTCTTGCTGCCGTCAACATATATAAGATCAAGGTTCTGGGTCCATTAAACCCAGAAGGAAAGTTTCTGGTTTCATCTTTCTCTTCATTTTAAGAATTTCCTGTATTAAAATATGAATCTTACTCCAAGATAAAATATGAATCTAACTCACATTACATGTGATAAAGCAAAAATGTATTTGCTTTATCACATGTCCACCATAAAGGACTTTTACATTTCCAACATTCATTTGAGATGCCTTTATACATTCTAGATAACTTATCCAGTGTTAAATACATAAGATGATAAGATACATCATCTTATCAAATTTTTCTTTTAAATTATAATTTAATGTGAATTTTAAAACTTTTGTCCACATATTTTCCCATTGTTCAAGCATCACATTATATCCAAAATGCCTTGCCCACTGAATCATACAATGTTTTACATGTTCACTTTCCAAATTCAGTTTCAGTAGCATTTTATAAACCTTAGCAATAATAGGTTCATCACTGCCGCACAGTAGGATCTCCAATTCATTTTTAACAAAATCAAAGCCATAACTCTTTTTGTCTAGTTTAAATTTTTCTTTCAATTGTTCAACTCATGGTCAATAACTCCTCACAGTAACCTCTGATGCTATCCAAATGCAATCAGTGACTCACCTCCCAGGCGGCTAGCTTGATCCAATGGACAAAGTCCCAATTCCCTTTAGCTCGTGGTGAGTATTTCCTCCCAGCAACCCCTGGTGTTATGCTATGAATCAATCAGCACTCTATCATAAGGAGAAAGATGTGAAGTTTGAGTGGGGTTTAAATAAATAAAAGTTTAAGCAAAGGAAGGAGAAAGAGGGACAGAGGGACAGAGATGGTATTCTCGTATATACCGCCTCATAGTGCAAGCACTCTCTAAGCGGTTTACACCATTAAGCAATGTATATTTACATTGCCCCCAACAATCTGGATCCTCATTTTACCTACCTCAGAAGGATGGAAGGCTGAGTCAACCCTGAGCTGATGAGATTTGAACAGCTGAACTGCTGATCACAGTCAGCTAAAGTAGCCTGCAGTACTGCACTATATGGTAGCTGTTGTAGTTCTTATTCTCAGTGGTGGGTTCCTACCAGTGCGGTCCACTCTATAGCACCGGTAGTGGCTTACTGGTGATGTCACAGTACCGGTGCGGCCAGTTGCCGGTGCCTGGGTGCCGCCATTTTTAAAAAAAAAAAATTAATTTTTTTTTTAAAATTTTCTTCTGCACATGCCCAGAAGCTGAGCTTCGGCACTGTGCATGCGCTGCCTTCCTACCCCACAGTGAGTCCAAGCAGGGGAGGATGGCTGAGGGAGCGCGTGAGACGCTGAAAGAACTGGCGGCAGGAGCTATCTCCATTCCCCTCCCTTCAGCAGTCCGAGAAGTCACGAATGTGCAGTGATGATCCTAGGCATTTTCGCTTGTTTGAGGCTTCTCGAGCTGCTGAGGGGAGGGGGAATGGGCAGCAGGACCTATCTCAGTTCCCCTCCCTTCAGCAGTTTGAGAAGCCACGCCCACCCAGTCACATGGCTGGCAAGCCACACCCACAAAATAAGCCACGGCCACAGAGTTGTAGTAAAAAAATTAGGAACCCGCCCCTGCTTATACTGTATGTTGTAGATGACTCCTGGTTTTTTTTTCTGGAGCTAATGGGTCTTTTAGTTTAGTTATAATATTTTGGAAGGCTTATGTTATCAATACTGCCCATTCATCAAAAACATTTCAGAAATAACCAACAGACTATTACAATCCCATATGTATATACCCTTTGGGACTCAGCCATAGATGTTTATGCAGGTGAAAATTGAGGCCAGAGTGAAGGATCAAAGGTTTAAGTTGTTTAATGGTTTCTGGAGGGGTTAAATCTTAGGCCTTTCTTGGTCATAAATGAGCAATAAGATTCTTGATCTCCATCAGTGTCACCGGTGTCAACATTGTCAGATTTTTCTGTAGTTTGGCTAGAACATTCACTTTCCATAACAGTGTCCCAAAATAGTTCGCCCAGTCCATGGGGGGATGGAAACCAGTACATTAAACTCTATCTATTAACAAAATGATGAGAAGAAGAGAAGAAAGTAAGTGTTGCACTCATTGTTTAGTATAGCAAGAAACATACTAGGCCTTTGCCAACTAGTTCTGAAATATAACGAATGTAAACCTTTACCTTTTGAACCAGATAACACTCAAGGAAATTATGTGGCTCATGCACAGAATAATATTTCTTGTTTTGTTCTATTTCTCATTTTACAAATGAAAGATTGAATGGTGAGTCCAATGTCTCCTTGAGAGGTCCCTAGGAGAGGTTTCATCAAGCAAGGAAAGAATGTATAGGTCTAAAAGTAAAAAAAGCAAAATATTGTCAGTATCTGAAGGACCCTTCAGAACATAGCTGTGATTCACATGCCTTTTTCCCCCTATCTGGGCCATAGTTTAGTATAGCAGAATTACCTAAGGGAACCTTTGAACTGCAAATCAGGACCCAATTACACTAATGCACAAGTTGGTTATGGACAGCCCTGGAGGTAAAGGCACACCTAAAGATGGGAGAGATTGTGGTCTCTTTTTGGAAGCATGTGCACCTGAGAATATACATGTGTATGGAGAAAGAAGGAAGATATTACGTAAAAACAACAGCTAGATTCAATTGCATCATGTGCTAATGAGGTCAGTATGGCCATTAGGGTGTAAGATAATGGTGTAGGACTGCAACATAATCCAAAGGGTTGCTTTGGGGAGTGAGATGGGTAGCATGTAAATTTAATAAATAAAACATATATAAATATAAATAAATAAATAAATAAATAAAAATGAGCCGAGGTGGCGCAGCGGT